>CM077158.1:142760802-142870047 GCA_039583875.1 Platanthera guangdongensis | reverse complement strand
GACAACGCTTCGTGTTGGATTTGCCAACTGAGTGGGGTATCCTCCTATTTTTAAATGTCTTCGGATTTGACGCGTTGGTTTCTCCCTTCCACCTGGGAGTTGAATTTCTTTGTCTCTTCTCCCTCACCAAAATTTCTAATGTGGTTGGGCCGGGTGAGTGGATAGTTCGGATGATTCTCTCTTTTTTGTCCCGCAGGTTAACATTTTATGGTAACTTTTTTTAAAAATTTTGACTTCTTTTAGAGTTACACTGACATGTTTCCCAGGTTCCGAAAGACATTTCTCACTCCAGATATGATACTTGCTGCTGAGCTACTTACCACTCCTGATGGTGCTACCTACCGCTTCCTCATCCGTTGGCGTGACCGCCCCCCTTCAGATGATTCATGGGTACTTGCGACAGAGCTTCAACGTTTGGATGCCGAACTTCTCCGCCTCTATCTCTCGGATCACGCATCGGAGATACGTGATTTTGAGTGGGGGAGGATTGATGCTGCTGCCCCTCCGCCACTACTTGATGACGATCCAGTTGCCGAGGCTCTACAACATAAAGACCTTCGGAGCCGTGATGACGCTAACGGACGACGCCGCTACAACCTCCGCCCGCGGCGTGCTACCCTCACTTGAAGACTATTTTAATTAATTTGTCATGCTTTATTATTTTATGTGCGAATATAAAATTATTCCAATCTTGGTTAATAATTTTATATTCATTTGTGACTTGTAATCTTTAATTATTTTCTGCAAACATTTTGGTGTGTATGTAACGCCCGGGATGGATGAGATTTCATCTCCATCATGGATGGTGGATCTCTTTTGTAACTCCTATTTAAAGGAGGCTATTACGTGTATGTAACCGCCCGGATGGATGAGATTTCATCTCCATCATGGACGGTTGGATCTCTTTTGTAACTCCTATTTAAAGGAGGCTATTATGATGAGTTATGGAATGAAAAGAAAACCTAAAAACCCCCTTTGAAGAATTCGGCCACCATGGAGAGAGTCCATTAGCCCCCCCCCCTTTGGTGTGAAGCCAAGCCTTGCCTCCTCCATCCCGTTCGGTGCGACTCCGACGTGGCTTCTTTTCGGTGCGACTCCAAGGAAGAAGGTTGCAGCCCATTCGTTGTGAAGCCGGTGGATCCGTGGAGAGAGTGATTCTCCCACCTTATCTTGTGTGATTGTTATTCTTGGTTGGGTAACTTCTTCCCCTAGAGATTCTTGCTTTAGATTTTGTGGAGGTGTTTGCAAACCGTTTCTTCCGTGATTTTTAAATACGTCGCTTGCAAATTCCGATTTCGATTTCGTTGTTATTGAACCTCTTGTGATCCGGATTGGGTAGATCCGTTGCGAGAGCGAGACTTGGCCTAGCCTTGACTTGCCTCCAAGATTGGCACATTTTGGTGTTAACAAGGGAGTTAATCACAACTCGAACTCGACCGCCTATTGAAGTTTTTCGCCGCTCTGAAAATAAATTATTGCTGCGTTGAAACGGCTCAAGTTGGTACAATAGATGCTTGTGTATGTGCGGTGAGTTGTGTGCTTGTTGGGGAGGTAGGTCCTAAGGACGTTGTATCGAGTCCAGCAATTTTCTCTTTCGGATTTGGGAGCAAACCCGACCCCTTTTCGCTCGCTTTTTGGTCGGTGCCCTCCCCTTTGGTTTTATGTCTTGTGATAATATTTTCTGTTAGCGTATTCGGGCATGAATCACGGTCACCCCTACATCATATAAACACCTCACATCATCTTTGTTTTCAATGCTATTAAAGCTGGATCTAGTCTGCTTGCCCTTTTGACAAGCTGAGCATATTCCATCTTTAATACACTTAACTTGAGGACCATTCCTCACTAAGTCTTTACTAAAGAGTTTGCCAATTGCCTTGTAATTGAGATGGCCTAGCCTCTTGTGCCATTTGACACAATGAGAGACTTTCTCATTAGCTACAAGACACACTGGAGAACCATTGTACTCACACATAATGTCTAGACAATAGACATTTCTTTTTCTATAACTTGTCAAAATGATCTCTTGATCATTTGACCTCCTAATATGACAACCATCTTTGACAAATGAGATGTCATATCCTACATCACTCAATTGATTTATACTAATAAGGTTATGTTTCAAACCTTTAACATAGGCCACTTGAGTAATAGTTATATGGGAGCTAGAAATGTTACCAAATCCCTTGATGATTCCTTTTTCAGAACCACCAAAGGTGACTTTAGGACCATCTTTGATTGGAGTGTAGTCCTTTAGCAATCCCCTTGTTCCAGTCATATGTCTGGAACATCCACTATCCAAGTACCATATTGGGGCATGGCCACTTGGACTCACTTGCAAAACAGATTAGTGAACCTTAGAACCCAAAGAATTCTTGGGTCCTAGGTACTGGTTAGTTTGCTTCCTAACAAAGCTACCTGCAGGTTTTCCAACAGGCAGTTTGCTACTCACTTTGGAACTTGCTTTTGTGCCAACAAGTCCATGCAAAGTGGCCCTACCTTGCCTACAGCAACAACACTCAAACATATTGTACCTTTGCTTAGGTACAGTCTTAGCTGTTTTTCTACAGCTGGCTTGTTGAGAGCTGGGGCTTTGCCCTTGGACTTGGACTTAACAGTCCTAGCTGGTTTAGTTAAACCCCAGTCAGCTTTACCTTTTTGATGAACAAATTCATCAATTAAGGGTAGAACTGACTTTGATTTAGAAAACCTAGCAACCAAAATCTCTCTCCTTCTGAAGACTGATCTCCAGACTTCTGATTTGATCATTCTTAAAAGTTATAGTCCCCATCTGAGTCACAGTTATATGCTTCAGTCTGGCTATCTCATTTAGCTTTTGATCAAACATCTTCTCATTCAGTTGCAGCCATTTTGAGACTTGCAATCTCCTTAGCTTGACTCTTGGCCAAGGATTTGCATTTCTTAAATGCTTGCAATAGAACTTTATATTCATCTATCAACTGATGAATATCCTCTTCAGACTCAGATGCACTCTCATCACTTGATGATGATGAATCTGTTTCTGAACTAGCACATGAAATTGAACTGGAAGAACAATTTTGTACCTTACTAGGTCCAGGCTGCTCCTGGATTTTGTCACTTTCTGTCAATACCATTAGTCCTTGGCACTAACTGTCCTCTTGGTCATATATTGAGTTCATGATCTGGATGAACTCTTCTTCTTCTTCTTCAGCAAACAGTCCTATGTATGCTTCAGCATCTGATCAGTTTCTGATGAAGAAATGTCTGACAGACTCTTATCCTTTTTGGCAACAAAAGACTTTTCCTTCTTTCCCTTGAATGGAGTCTTTTTCTTATCATTAGACTCCTTCCTTTTCTCTGGACAGTCTGCAACAACATGTCCGTGTCTATTACAGCAATAGCATACAATTTTTGAAAGAGTTGCTTTGCTAGACTTGGTCTTTTTCTGTCTTTCTTTGAAGACTTTTTATTTTGATAATAGTCTTCTTTACCCTGTGAAGTAGATGGCTTTGTCCTCCACTGTTTCTTCTTTAAGAATTTCTGAAAATGTCTTGTGAAGGGAGCAATGTCCTCATCACTTTCACTGCTTTCAGACTTTCTGCTTGCTGACTCATCTGACTCAGTTTCAGCTACTTTTAGTGGTGGAGTTGGTGACTTACTTCTATACTTTCTGGGGGCTTCTGATTTAAATGCCACTGTCCTTTCTTTATGTTCACTTCTTGTAGATTTCTCCTCTTCTTTCCTCACATCAACTGCATTTCATAGGACAGCAGTTTTCCAAACAGTGTTGGTGGAGGAATTTCTGCTAACTTTGCCATTTCTCTAATGGCATAGATCTTGGTGTCCCAATCTTTTATAAGGGACCTTAGAAACTTATCATTAAGCTCATAATTACTGAACTCTCTGCCATAGGACATTAGCTCATTCACAATCCTATAGAACTTCTTATAGTATTCAGTTATGCTATCAGCCCTACCTTGCCTAAAGCTTTCATATTCTTGATTTAGCAAAGATTTTCTGTCTTGCCTCACTTCTTCAGAACCCTCCATGTACACAATAAGAGTATCCCACATTTCCTTGGATGTCTTGCAGTGTATCAAATTCTGAAAAGTAGCATCATCTATAGCACTCACTATGATATTCTGAGCCCTCTTGTCCATTGTGGCTAGAACTATCTCATCCTTTGTCATTTCAGAGAAATCCTTAGGTGTTCTCTGATTTGCATCTAGGATTGAAAGCTTCATGGGCACATATGACCCTTCTTTCACTGTGATATATATTTTAGGGTCTGAGGGATCCATAAACAGTCTCACCCTTTCCTTCCAGATGTCAAAGATCTCTTTTCTACATATGGGTAGCTTCATATATCCCAATTCCTTATGATTCTCAGTGGAACCCATGGTTCTTGATTTTCTTGATTATGTAAAGTACTTAGACTGAATCTGCCAACAGGATCTACTCAGACAGTTATGTCCCTTTTTGAGTAACCTGGCTCTGATACCACTTGAAAGATATTGTACCTAATCACCTAGAGGGGGGTGAATAGGTGACTAAAATCTTTTTAACTTTTTAGACAGAATTCAGATTAATTCTCAGAGTTATAACAACTTTTACCAAGCAATCAAACAACAATCACAGCAAACCACATACATACAGTGAACACACAGGTTTATAGTGGTTCCCCAATGTTTGGGTACATCCACTTTCCCCCTTCGCCAATCTAGTAGTATACTAGATTCGGCCAAACTCCTCCACTATCTTAGATCCTCAGATCTTACACTCAAAACCCCAAAACAGGTTCCTACAGCTCAGGCCCAAGGCCCTACAACTCAGCTTCTTCACAAAGCCTACATTAAGCTTCTTCACAAAGCCTACACTCAGCCACAAAGGCCTACACTCAGCCACACCAGGCCTACACTCAGAGATACAAATCTCCTACACTCAGGCACACAGGCCCTACACTCAGCCTTTTATAATTACAGGCTTACAAACTCAGATCCTTAAGTATCCTACAAGATAATATGAATACAAAATGTAACCCTACAACTCAGAGAAAAAAGAGAAGAGTTGAGAGTTTCTTGATGAGTTTTGGATGAACTCTGCTGAGATCAATCTGACTTGGCTTTCTTCAAAGCTTCTTGAATGTAGAACACAATAAGACTGATCTCCTCTGCAGTTGATCTTTGATCTCTGCTACTTAAGATTCAGAACAAAATCTGAACCCTTCTTCTCAGCCTGGTTCCAACGGCTGACTTCTTGGATTGAGCTTTCTCTCTCCAACTTCTTAGATCTTCACTAGATTCTTCAAGGAATAGCTAGATCTTCTTTGTATTACTTGATCTCTAGAACATGTGTTCAATCTTCTAATCAAATCTCCTTCTGTAGACAGTATAAGTGAAAGATATGGTACCTAAACACCTAGAGGGGGGGGGGGTGAATAGGTGACCTAATCCTTTTTAAACTTTAATGGCAGCAGACAGTTAATATCACAGATTTCTAACTATTCTATCACAGCAATAACAAAGCATAAACAGCAAATAACAATCACAGCACAGCAGACACAGTGATTTATAGTGGTTCCCCAAGCTTTGGGTACATCCACTTTCCCCCTTCGCCTATCTAGCAGTGTACTAGATTTGGCCAAACTCCTCCACTGTCTCAGAACCCAAATTGGTTCCTACACCTCAGGCCCAAAGCCTTACAACTCAGCTTTATCCCAAAGCCTACACTCAGCTACAAAGGCCTACACTCAGCCACCCAAGCCTACACTCATCCAATCAAGGCCTACACTCAGAGATAACAATCTCCTACACTCAGGCCAAAGGCCCTACCCTCAGCCTTTATAATTATAGGCTTACAATTCACTCAGATCCAAAGGATCCTACAAGATAAAAATGATTATAGAAATAATAACTCAACAACTCTGAAACAAAGGAGGGGAGTTGAGAGTTTCTTGATGAGTTCTTGGAAGAACTCGGCTGGATATAATCTGACTTAGCTTTCTTCAAATCTTCTTGAAAATAGAACTGAATAAGATTGTCTCCTTCTGCAGTTGATCCTTGACCTCTGCCACTTAGAATTCAGAATGAATCTGAACCCTTCTTCTCAGCCTAGTTCGAGAGGCTGATTTCTTGGATGGAGCCCTCTCTCTCCAACTTCTTAGATCTGCACTTGAACTGCAAGATCTTCTTGATTTGATACTCTGTGTACCACTTTAATAACTTGTACTTCAACAAAGTGATCAACAGTTTCTGTAAACTGTATGTGCCTATTTATAGGCCTTCTTCATGGTAACCGGCTGGTCCGGTTCATAACTGTCTTCTGACATCTCTGACAAGTGCTGTAGACCGGCTGGAACGGCAGCTGTCAAGTCATCCAGTCATTTCTTGAAAATCTCTAACTGTCTGAAAGTGTCGAGACTTTCTGTCTTTAAGTGTCGACACTTATAGTTCAAGTGTCGACACATGCTGTGTAAGTGTCGACACAAGTTTACAAGGTGTTGACACAACTCCTTGTATGTCTCGACACAGATTCTTCTTCAGGTGTCGACACTGAAATTGAGTGTCGACACAAGTACTTGATCTTCTATTTTTAGCTGAATTCTTCTATGTGTCGACACATCACCTTTGTGTCGACACAACTTCTTGTGTTGAATCTGTTAAGTGTCGACACTGCTTCTTGGTGTCGACACATAGTCTTCTATGTTGATACTTGCTGAGTGTCGATACAGCTCCTTGTGTTGACACTTGATTCTTCTGTTGAGACTTCAGCTGAGTGTCGACACATTCCCTTAGTGTCGACACATGTACTTAGAATATTTTGTTGATAATTTTGTTCTTTGCTAAGTGTCGACACAGCTCCATGTGTCGACACTTTCTTCAAGTGTAGAGTCTTTAGTTGAGTGTCGACACATTGTTCTGGGTGTCGACACTTACTTCAAATGTTGACTCTTCTGATGAGTGTCGACATTTTGTTCTTGGTGTTGACACTTTGTTCAAGTGCTGACTCTTCTTGTTGTGTGTCGACACATTGTTCTTGGTGTCGACACTTTAACTTAGTTTCTGCAGTCTTTTGCTGAGTGTCGACACAGCTCCAAGTGTCGACACTATCTGGTGTAGACTCATCTTCACTGGGTGTCGACACAGCTCCTTGTGTCGACACTTTCTGTCTGCACTTTTCTTCACTGAGTGTCGACACAGCTCCACGTGTCGACACTTTCTGTCTGGTGTCGACTCTGCATCCCAGGTGTCGACACAATAACTCCAAGTGTCGACACTGCTTGTCTGGGTGTCGACACAAGCTTTCTTGAGTGTCGACACTTTCCCTCTGGGTGTCGACACATGGACTTAGAAACTTTTTGCTTCAGTCCAGTAATTACTTAACCTGCACAAGTAAACTCAACATACATCAAATACATTATGATATATATCATTGAGTTGGGTGAGGCTTCTTCAAATCAGCTACATTTAGCCAATGTACCCAACAATCTCCCCCTATTTGGAGAAGTCATAACCCTTAGTCAATGATATACACCATTCATAATTAAAAATTACAAAGTGATGTAAAGCAGGATAAAGTACGGCAGGGTAAACATAACATGTATACACATACATCATTTCAGAACAAATAAGAAATAGACATATACACATTCATAGAACAAACATGAAATATATTGATCATATATTGTTCTACCATTTGTCTTATACATTCTTAGTAGTTTACAAAAATGTTTTACATTCAAAAGATTACAAAATAATCTTCAAGTAAATTCTTAATCTATTTCTGGTCAGGTTCCTTGATAACTATTCCCTTGCCAGCTTGAACTTGAGCTTTGACAGGGGCATCAACAGTTTCAGCATCAGCAGGCTTCTTGCCTTTTAGATCTTTCTTTTTGAGCTCTTCAGCTTTGATCTTCTGCCTCTCAAAATAGTGATATGGCTTTGGAAAGTACTTGCTAGGCTCCACTGCAGTAGGAGGTAGCTTTCCCATCTTTGCCTTCCTTCTATACTGAACTATTGCTTCCTGCCTGATCTCATGTTTTCTCCATTCAGCTTCAGAAAACCACTTGTTCCTGTCATGAGTATTATCCTTGGCAGCTTTCCAGGCAGTTAATATTATATTCCTAGAGGTAGGGCTCCACTGTTCAAAGTCTGGCCGTTGTTCTGCTTGTTCCCTAAACCTCTTCTTAGACAACCTTGTCTCTTCCTCCTTCTGCAATGCCTCTTGCATGGCTTCAGTAATAGTTTGAACCACTTTATCCAGAATAACATTAGACTTCCCTTCAGTTGGGCTATACATATGATGAATATCAGCTTGCACCATGTCAAAATCTGGTGGAGGATATATCACTTGAGCTACCTCTGGTTGCTCACCTCCAAGATATGCAGGTTGAATTCCAAATTCTGCAACATTGTCATCATCACAGAGTGGAGGATAGCCCAGTGTAGCTCTGATGGAATTAGATATCCATTTGGCATGATCATAGCTAGCTTTGACTAAAACTCTCTCCCCCTTTATGACTTCTCTAGCCATATGATCTCTGACATCATCCTTCTGGAATCTTATTTGACTATCCAAGTATCTGACTCCATCTTTAAAGAATGGTTTTGTTGAAGTTGGTGACCGGGCGGTCTGTCTTGGTGGGTTGAAGACCGCGCGGTCTGGCGGTTTGACTCACCGGCTTGTAAACCGGGCGGTCTAGCGATCTTCACAGGCGACCTCTCTACTTCTTTTGTTGTAGCCGTGCAGTTAGTCCTTCTGTCTAACTGCGCGGCTTGTGCGGTTTACTTGTACAGTCCGCTTAGCTTGTAAATTTTTAGTCCCACATCTCTTATTTGTATTCTCTCATCTCACCTCCATTCTATATAAGGGAGGGCATACCTTTGTAATAGTTATCTTTTTTGGATAATAAAGTTTCAATTATTCAAAAGCTTATCCGCTTGTTCTCTACTTTTCGCTTCTTTTCGCTACTTTCTAACATGGTATCAGAGCACACGGTCATTTCCTCCTGATTCTGTGCGCTCTCTGTTGTTCGCAGCTTGTTTTCCGCGTTCTGCGACTTGATTCGCGGCTTGCCTTCTCTTTTGTTCGCGCGGCTTGTTTCTATCCGCGCGGCTTGTTTCTATCCGCTGCCCTGTTCGCGCGGCTTGCTTCTTCTTGGTTCTCTTCTCCTACTGCTATTCGTCGCAGCGACCTGTTTCCTTGTCGCCGCGCTCCTTGTTCTTTCGTGCCTCTCCGACTTCCTAGTCGTTGCGGCCTTGTCTCTACCCGCTGCGGACTTCTTCTCCCTATCCGCTTCTGCTTTCCCCTTTTCCGCTTGTCTCTATACTCGCGGTTTGCTGCTGTGATCTGCCTGACCGTGCGGGTTGTTCCTATCTCACCTGCATCTTGGTCGCGGTCACCTGCTCTTCTCCTCTCTTCTATTCGCTCGGCCTTTTCAGTCCGCGCGACCTCTTCCCCGCTGTGCCTTGTTCTGCTTCCTAGCCGCTCGTGTTCGCGCGGCTTTTCCCTTTAACCCGCTACGGTTTCACGCGGGTTGCTCCCCTTTCCTCTCCCCGCGCCTTTCTCTCTGTTCGCGCGGTTTCTCCCTTGTTTGAGCGGCCTCTCTACCTTTCTTCCTTTAGCCGCTCCTGCTTGTTAGTCGCCGCGACCTCCTGATTCAGTCGCGCGGCTTGTGCTCTGCACCTTGGTCATGGCCCTTCTTGCCGCTGGTGTGCTGACACCGAGACCGCTGCAGTTTCTTCTTCCTCCCTTCATGGCTTTCATATCCTCCTCCAAGCCGTTCGCCTCGGTTGTCACGTCTTCTGGTCGTGCACACGTTGCTACTCAGGGCAAATGGCTGATCGACACTGGTGCTACGAATCATATGACCGGCCAT
Organism: Platanthera guangdongensis; assembly: GCA_039583875.1. Lineage (NCBI taxonomy): Eukaryota > Viridiplantae > Streptophyta > Magnoliopsida > Asparagales > Orchidaceae > Platanthera > Platanthera guangdongensis. Next base: position 142,860,188 of record CM077158.1, on the reverse strand, counting down.
CTCCCGTGTTTCTCTCTCCTAGAAAAACATGCTCGCTTGCCCCCGGTTATTCTCGCTGACGGCTCTTCATCACCAGTCCATGGAACAGGGATAGTTCATGTCACTCCGTCTCTTCACTTGGCGGATACTCTATATGTGCCCCAGTTCCCGTGCAACTTATTATCTGTTACCTCTCTTTGCAAGCAATTACAGTGTTCCGTCACATTTACTTCTACTTCTTGCTCTTTTCAGGATCCGGACTCCCAACGGACGATTGCTACTGGGACTGAGAGTGGCGGCTTATACTTCCTGGACAACATTTCTGCTTTTTCCACCTTCTCCTCCACCTCCACAGATCTTCTCCAATGACATCTCCGGCTTGGTCATGCTCCTCCCCGTCTTCTTCGTCAACTTCTGCCCCACCTTCCTCCTCAAAGTCCTCCGCTCAACTGTGAGGCCTGTCAGCTTGGCAAGCATCACCGCTCCTCCTTCCCTCCAAAGCACGTTCGTAGCTCTACCCGTCCGTTTGATCTTATCCACTCCGATATCTGGGGTCCTTCTCCTACAATTACCATTGGTCGGGGTAGTTCCTATTTTGTCACGTTCATTGATGATTTCTCGCGCTGTACGTGGGTGTATCTATTAAAAGATCGCTCCGAATTATTCTCTGTCTTGACATCCTTCTATCTCATGATCAAAACTCAGTTTGGTGTTTCTATCCAAGTTTTTCGCTCTGATAATGCTCAAGAATATCTCAGTCGTGACTTCTCTACATTCTGCATGCAAAATGGGATTCTTCATCAAACTAGTTGTGTCTATACTTCACAACAAAATGGTGTGGCTGAACGCAAAAACCGTCACCTCCTCGATGTCGCTCGCACCTTGATGACCCAGATGCATGTTCCTCGCTCCTATTGGGGCTATGTTGTTCTCCTTGCCTGCTACCTCATCAATCGAATTCCCTCCACGGTTTTCCACGGCCAAACACCGTTCTCCATTTTGTATCCGGGCAAGGAGTCGTTTCCTCTTCCTCTCCAAATCTTTGGATGCAATGCCTTTATGCATACCCCTTCTGCCACCCGTGATAAGCTCTCCCCTCGCTCCACCAAATGTGTCTTTCTGGGGTACTCCACCACTAAGAAAGGCTACTGTTGCTTTGATCCCGTCCTTCGTAAGCAGTTCGTCTCTGCTGACGTCACCTTCTTCGAGAATACCTCCTACTTCTCGGATGACTCCTCTCCTCTTCTCCCCGCTTCTGATGCTCCTGCTGTTCCCTTCGTTCCCTCACCTCCTACTACACCGTCTCCACCCCCTCCTCTTCCTCCACCTCTCTCTCTCCCTTCTCCACCACCCTCTCCCTCATCTCCGCTGCCGTCGCTCTCTTCTCCCGGGCCAGCTTTCTCTACCACGGATGCTCCGGATGCCGCGGGCCCGGCTGACCTGGATCTTCCTATAGCTCTTCGGAAAGGGGTGCGGAGGTGTACCCTACACCCCCTTGCTGCTGTTGTTTCCTATGATCGTCTTACCCCTTCTCGCAGGGCATTTGCACTGGCTATCTCTGCCACTGCCACACCCCGCTCCTATCAGGAGGCCCTTGCTATTCCTCACTGGAAGATGGCCATGGATGAGGAAATGACGACCCTCACTGAGCGGGGTACCTGGACTCTCGTTCCTCCTCCCTTCGGTACTGATGTTGTTGGCTGTCGCTGGGTCTTTGTGGTCAAATTTAGCCCAGACGGCACTGTGGATCGGTATAAGGCTCGCCTTGTTGCTAAGGGCTTTACTCAGACCTATGGGGTTGATTACTTTGACACCTTCTCCCCTGTGGCTCGTCACAGCACTATCCGGGTTCTTCTCTCTGTGGCCGTCAATCGGGATTGGCCGATTTCTCAGCTGGACGTCAAGAATGCCTTCCTTTATGGTGATCTTCATGAGGTCGTTTACATGGAGCAACCTCCTGGGTATGTTGCTCAGGGGGAGACACGAGTATGCCGGCTGCAGAAGGCAATTTATGGCCTCAAGCAGAGTCCTCAAGCTTGGTTTGACAAGTTCAGCGGCATTGTGGCGGCTGTTGGTTTTGTGCGAAGCTCTGCTGATCACTCTCTCTTTATTCGCAAAACTCCTTCTGGGCTGGTTGTTTGTGCTGTGTACGTCGATGATATTTTTCTCACTGGTGATGACCAGGAAGGGGTAGCCCTGACAAAGCGACATCTTCGCCAACATCTGATCACTAAAGATATGGGCTCTCCAAAGTACTTTCTGGGGATCGAACTCTCTCGGAAGCCCGACTCCTTAGTTCTCTCTCAGCGTAAGTATGCCCTTGATCTTTTAAAAGAGGCAGGATTAACTGGAGCAAAACCTGCCCGATGCCCCATGGCTACTGGGGAGGACAAAACCTGGACAGATGATTCGCCTCCTCTTTCAGATAGTTCGCGGTACAGACGTCTGGTTGGTAAGCTCATATATCTCACAGTGACCAGACCCGACATTTCCTATGCTGTGGGCAAGGTGAGTCAATTCATGCAAGCGCCTAGGGAGTGTCATCTACAGTCCGCCTTGCGGATCTTGGAGTATGTCAAAGCCGCACCTGGGAAAGGATTACTTTTTCAGAAGAATGGTCATCTGAGGATTGAAGCCTACTCAGATGCAAGTTATGCTGATGACAAAGGGGATCGCAAGTCAACCTCAGGTTTTTGCACCTTTGTTGGGGGCAATCTGGTGAGCTGGAAGAGCAAGAAGCAGTCTGTTGTCTTCAGGTCTAGTGCAGAAGCTGAGTATCACAGTATGGCGTCAACCACTTGTGAGTTGAAATGGTTGCGGACTCTCATGCTAGATTTAGGAGAGGTGTACAACCATCCTCTACCTATGTTCTGTGATAACAAGGCCGCCATATACATCTCCAAAAATCCGGTATTCCATGAAAGAACAAAGCACATTGAGGTTGACTGCCATTTCATTCGTGAAGAGATTTTAAAAGAAAAAATTTGCACTCCGTTTGTCACGTCTGATAAAGTGCTGGCTGACATCTTCACCAAGCCAGTTTCCACCTCGTTTCTGCATGTTTGCGACAAGCTGGGCATGATTGATATATATGCTCCAGCTTGAGGGGGAGTGTTGAAGTTGGTGACCGGGCGGTCTGTCTTGGCGGGTTGAAGACCGCGCGGTCTGGCGGTTTGACTCGCCGGCTTGTAAACCGGGCGGTCTAGCGATCTTCACAGGCGACCTCTCTGCTTCTCTTGTTGTAGCCGTGCGGTTAGTCCTTCTGTCTAACCGCGCAGCTTGTGCGGTTTACTTGTACAGTCTACTTAGCTTGTAAATTTTTAGTCCCACTTCTCTTATTTGTATTCTCTCATCTCTCCTCCATTCTATATAAGGGAGGGCATACCTTTGTAATAGTTATCTTTTTTGGATAATAAAGTTTCAATTATTCAAAAGCTTATCCGCTTGTTCTCTACTTTTCGCTTCTTTTCGCTACTTTCTAACAGGTTTAAGCTTTTGAAGTTGTTCACAGATGACCTTCTGGGAGGCTTGGATAGCAGTCTTTACAGCAGTAATTTCTTCTTGAAAGGCTTTGTCAAATTCAGCTTTGATAGTAGCAGAAGATGTAGAAGGATCAGCAGCCTTGTTCTTCAACTCAGTGACTATAGCATTATGAGAAGCATTCAAGTTGTCATTCATCCTTAGTTGATTTTCAAGAACATATCCTTGTTTCAATGCTATATCATCCACTTGGGCTTTGATCTTCTCCTGGTGTGTTGCCAAGTACACCACTGCATTTCCACCTTTGTGGAAGCATTCAGTCATTTCTTTCTTGTTAAGGTTCATCTCAAACCTTATAGACTTTATATCTTGGGCCAGATCAAATTGGAGTGATTTCTGCCCTTCATCTACATACTTCTTTATGGCCTGCCTTTGCTCATCCAACTTTATCTGTAGTGCAACCATTAAAGCACTATAATCAGCAGTTGGAGCTTGCTGAACTATAGGCTGTGGCGCAATTGATTGTAAAGCCTTTTTATAACTTTGGCTTCTCCTCTTGAATACATAGAGTTTCTTCTTCTTTGCCCTAGCACTCTCCTCATCTTTAGAGGCTGAAGTGCTAGCTATGTCAACCCTGTCCTTAGGGCTTTGAGGCTTCTCAGGTTGTTGCCTTATAGGCTCTTCCAGAACTGGCATTTGCTCCCCCTCAGCAGCAGCATGATCTTTTTCAGCATCATCCTTGTCCATGTCAAAATCTGCTTGATCTAGATTTAGGAATAAATCCTCCATGGTGTATTCTGGTGGTGAAGAAGCTGGAGAAGTTCTTGGTTCTTCAACCACAGGATCAGGAATTACTGGAACAGCAGATGTGTCTTCTATAACAACATCTGGAGCTTGACTAGGCAGCTGAGTTTACTGATTAACATCAGACAAATCAGCATATTCTATAAGATATTCTAAATTATTTAGGTTAGTGAGTACCTCTTGTATGATGGTGGTGGCTTGCTCACTGTCCAGTGTAGAGGGTTCTTCTACAACTGGAGGCTCCACCTGGCTTTGATCCTTGTGGATGGGGCTAGCTTGTGGTAGCTCCCCCTGGATCTCAGCAATCTCTTGAGGAGCAGGAGTCTTCACTACAGGCTCTTCCTCTTGGTCATCAGGAGTGAAAACAACCTGTTCTTCACTTTCAGAACTACTTGTGGACACTTGTTCCACAGGAGTAGTTTTTCTCTTTTTCTTTGGAGGAATCTCCTTCTCAGTAACTGTCTTCTCTGGGGTTGGCATTTCCTTGGACAACACCCTGTCCCATCTAGAAAAGATCCTTAGATCCATCTTCCTCATGTGGTTTATCTTGCTGCCTGCAGCAGTACTCATTACCTCTGCTATCACACCAGCAAGGTAGAGACTTAAGATTCTTCCCAGGTTGGGCTTCTTCAGACTTTCCTTAATCTTGTCAAACACTATAACTGACCAATCAGTTCTTATAGTGAAGATAATTCTTGTCATTATATTGAACATGGAGGCAGACACTCTGTCATGCCCTCCAGGCTTGCTGAGTAAGACCTTACCAACAATCTCAGACAGGAATTTGCATTGGCTGTTCATGCCTTTCCTGTTAAAGACAGAACCAATCTTCATTTTAGGATCCAGTCCACACCAGGTTAGAGCTTCCCTGGTCTTGGATGCAGTAACTTCTTCTTCATCTTGAGTTTTTGGTAGCTGGAGCACCTTCCTCAGATTTTTAGAGGATACCTTAACCCTTGCACCATGAACTCTGGATTTGATTTTGTATCCAGATTCATCTATCTGAGCTCCATTTAGGAATTCAAGAACCTCTTTCTTTCAAATCTTTGTAGGTTCAGAAACTAAGTATTCTAATCCAGAATCGGCGACTAGGGTTACTACCGCCTGGATTTCTTGATCTGCTTCTTCAAACGCGCCGCGCACCAGCTCATATCCTTCGTTAACGTTCTCCTCAAGCTTAGGTGCCATTAGGGTTCGTAGAATTTGTCTTTAGAAAAGAGAGATGTCGACACAGTAGTTTTGGTCTCGAAACTTTGAAAGCGTGTCGACAAACAAAGACAGAACCCTATTTATACCTTTCTGATTTTGAAGATGAACAGGCGGGACAGTTAACTTAAAATTGTGTCGACACTGGCAATAAGTGTCGACACTGACTTATAATGTCTCGACACATATGTGTCAACACAAGTTTAGTCAACAGATTTTATGTGTCGACACATGTTTATGTGTCGACACAACATAACTCGACTCATTGTCGAGACTTTACTTAGAAAAATTCTGAGTAAAACTTAAGTGTCGACACCACTTTGGATGTGTCGACACCTACTGGACATGTGTCGACACTAACATTCTGAAGTGTCGACACCAACATCCTAGATGTGTCGACACCTTTTTCCTGAAGTGTCGACACCACTATTCTGTGTCGACATAGACTTGTCTATGTGTCGACACCTTTTTACTTAGCCAATTTTAATTCTGTAAACTTATTCTAAGTTTATCATTCCTAGTTCAATTTTGAATCTATTGAACTTAGCTTCTTCTAGGGGCTTAGTAAACATATCAGCTATTTGATTATCAGTTTTAACATATTCTAATAAAATATCTTCTCTTTCTACATGCTCCCTAAGAAAATGATATTTAATCTCAATATGATTTGTTCTACTATGAGATACAGGGTTATTAGCTATTGAAATAGCACTTGTAGAATCACAGAAAAGTGGAGTTCTACTTACCTGAAATCAATAGTCCTCTAGCTGATGTTGAATCCATAGAAGTTGAGCACAGCAACTTCCTGCAGCCACATACTCTGACTCAGCTGTGGAGATAGCCACACTGGTTTGCTTTTTGCTACTCCATGAAATTAGTCTCCCACCTAGGAATTGACAGGTTCCAGTAGTGCTCTTTCTATCCTCTTTGCATCCTGCAAAGTCTGCATCTGAATAACCTGTTAGATCAAAATCTCCATTCCTAGGGTACCAGAGGCCTAAATATGGAGTGCCCTTTAGATATCTCAATATTCTTTTGACTGCTGTCAAATGAGACTCTTTAGGGCAGGCTTGATACCTGACACAAACACAAGTAGCATACATGATGTCAGGTCTACTAGCAGTCAAGTATAATAGGGAGCCAACTATCCCTCTATACAAGGTTTCATCTACAGGTTTCCCTGCATCATCCTTGCTAAGAGACATACTTGACCCCATAGGAGTCTTCATGGTGCTGGATGAATCCATACCATACTTCCTTATGAGTTCTAAGGTGAACTTTGACTGACAAATGGATAAACCACTCTCAGTCTGTTTAACTTGGAGACCCAAGAAAAACTTCAGCTCTCCCATACTACTCATCTCAAACTGACCTTGCATAAGTTTTGCAAACTTTTTGCAAAGGCTGCTTTCAGTAGACCCAAATATAATGTCATCTACATATATTTGGACTAGTATGACTTTGCCTCTAGATTCCCTAAGGAATAGAGTCTTATCTATTTTCCCCCTTGAGAACTTGTTCTCAATGAAGAAACTAGATAGGGTTTCATACCAAGCCCTAGGGGCTTGCTTTAACCCATATAAAGCTTTCCTAAGTCTATAGACATGATGAGGTAGAGTTGGATCAACAAAACCTGAAGGCTGTTCCACATAGACTTCTTCCTTAAGATTACCATTTAGGAATGCTGACTTGACATCCATTTGGTAAACCTTGAATCCTTGATAGGTTGCATAGGCCAAGAACATCCTTATGGCTTCCAGTCTGGCTACTGGAGCAAAGGTTTGATCAAAATCAATACCTTCTTCTTGCCTTTATCCTTTAGCAACCAGTCTAGCCTTATTCTTAATGATGACCCCTTGTTCATCCATCTTATTCCTGTAGATCCACTTAGTTCCTATTATATTATGGTCTTTAGGTTTAGGAACTAATTCCCAGACCTTGCACCTCTTGAACTGATTAAGCTCTTCTTGCATTGCTTCAGTCCATTGTGGATCTTGTATTGCTTCTTCAAATTTCTTAGGTTCAACTTGAGACAGAAAACTGGAGTAGATTGTTGTATTCATGTATCTGCTACTGGTTTGTACTCCTTGTCTTGGATCTCCAATAATCTGCTCTACTGGATGATCTCTTAGATGCTTGTTGGCTGGAGGCATCCTAACTTCTGGTTGAACCTCTTCAGCATCTCCATCATGCTGTACTCCTTGTATTTCTTCAGCAATTGGCACATGTAGTTCTCCCCCTGGACAACAGCTACTGTCTTCTACTTGTTGTCTTGTAGCAGGTACTTCTTCTATAGTAAGCTTGTCCATCTTCTTTGTTAAACCTGTGGGGTTGCATACACTACTAGACAACTCATTATTAATAAGTTTATTCTCATCAAAAACTACATGCACAGATTCTTCTACAACTTGTGTAGTCAAGTTGTAGACTCTATAAGCCTTACTATTATTGTTGTACCCAACAAAAATTCCCTCTTGGGACTTGACAGCAAACTTAGTTAAGTAAGACTTCCCATTGTTAAGTATGAAGCATTTGTAACCAAAGATCCTGAAGTAGGATAGGTTTGGTTTCCTGCCTTTCACAACTTCATAGGGGGTCTTGTTAAGCCTTTGAGTGATGGTAGCCCTATTTATAACATGGCATGCAGTATTAACTGCTTCATCCCAGAAATACTCTGGCAGTGATGTATCACTTAATAGGGTCCTACCAGCCTCTATCAAGGTTCTATTCTTCCTCTCAGCAATGCCATTTTGCTGAGGTGTTCTAGGTGAAGAGAATTCTTGAAATATCTCAAAGTCTTCACATAGTTTTGTCATGCTATCAGACTGAAATTCAGTACCATGGTCACTTCTAATTTTGACCACTGTACTATTTAGTTCATTCTGAATTTGCTTGACAAAGCTATAGAAGACACTAGGTGTTTCAGATTTCTGTCTTAAGAAGAACATCCAGGAAAACCTTGAGTAGTCATCTACAACTACAAAGGTATAGACCTTCCTACCTAAGCTGTGAACTGACATTGGACCAAAGAGATCCATATGCAAGAGGTACAAACACCTCACAGCATCTTTGTTTTCTATGCTTCTAAAGGTGGATTTAGTCTGCTTGCCCTTTTGACAAGCTGAGCAAATACCATCTTTGACACACTTAACTTGAGGACAATTCTTCACTAACTCTTTGCTAAAGAGTTTGCTAATAGTCTTGTAGTTAAGATAGGCAAGCCTCTTGTGCCATTTGACACAATGAGAGACTGTCTCATCAGCTACAAGACAAACTGGAGAACCATTGTTCTCAATCATAATGTCTAGGCAGTAGACATTCCTTTTCCTATAACCTGTCAAAATGATCTCTTGATCACTTGACCTCTTGATATGACAACCATTTTTAACAAATGAGATGTCATACCCTACATCACTTAATTGACTTATACTTATTAGGTTGTGTTTCAACCCTTTAACATAAGCCACATGAGTAATGGTAGCCAAGTTTGTAGAAATGTTACCAAACCCTTTGATGATTCCTTTTTCAGAACCACCAAAGGTTACTTTTAGACCATCTTTTATTGGAATATACTCCTTTAGTAATCCTCTTGTTCCAGTCATATGTCTGGAACATCCACTGTCCAAGTACCATGTTGGGGTATGGCCACTTGGACTCACCTGCAAAACAGATTAATGAACCTTAGAACCCAAAGAATTCTTGGGTCCTTGGTACTTGTTAGTCTGCAATCTGACAAAGCTACCCACTGGCTTTCCAACAGGTAGTTTGGTACTCACTTTGGCACTAGCATTGTGCCAACAGTCCACTGCAAAATGGCCAACTTTGCCACAGCACCAACATTCAAACTTATTGTACCTTTGCTTAGGTACTGCCTTGGCTGTCTTGTCTACAGCAGGCTTGTTGAATGTTGGGGATTTGCCCTTGGACTTAGACTTGGACTGCTCAGTCCCTGTAGGTCTAATAAAGCCCAGTCCAACCTTGCCTTTATGATGAAAAAATTCATCAATTAAAGGTAGCACTGACTTAGGTTTAGAAAACCTAGCAACAAGATCTCTCTCTTTCTGAAGATTTATCTCCAGACTCTTGATTTGATCATTCTTAAAGGTGATAGTGCCCATCTGAATCACTATTATGTGTTTCAGCCTGGCTATTTCATTAAGCTTTTGATCAAATTGCTTCTCAGAATATGTTGCAGCAGCTTTAAGATCAGCAATTTACTTTGCCAGACTTTTGGCAAGGGACTTGCTTTTTTTGTAAGCTTGCAACAGCACTTTATATTCATCTATAAGCTGATGAATATCATCCTCAGACTCAGATACATTCTCATCACTTGATGAAGAAGAATCTGAATCTGAACTAGAACAAGAAACTGAACTTGAACTTGAACCTTGTACCTTACTGGGTCCTGGCTGCTCCAGGATTTTGGCACTGACTGTCAAAGCCATTAGCCCTTGGCAATGACTGTCTTCTTGTTCATAAATAGACTCCATGATCTGCATGAATTCTTCTTCTTCTTCTTCAGCAAACAGCCCTATGTAGGCCTCAGCCTCAGACTCAGTTTCTGAAGAAGAGATATCTGATAGAGTCTTCTCCTTCTTGGCAACAAAAGACTTCTCTTTCTTTCCTTTGAAGTGAGGCTTTTTCCTGTCACCAGATTCCTTTCTCTTCTCTGTACAATCTGCAATAACATGGCCCTGTCTATTGCAGCAATAGCACACTATCTTTGAACCAGTTGCCTTGCTTGACTTTGTCCTCTTCCTGTCTCTCTTTGAAGGCTTTTTCTCCTGATACAAGACTTCCTTTCCCTTTGAAGTAGAAGGTCTTGACCTCCACTGTTTCTTCTTCAAGAATTTCTGAGAGTGTCTGGTGAAGGCAGCAAAGTCTTCATCACTTTCACTGCTTTCAAACTTGGTGCTGACTGACTCATCTGACTCTGATTCAGCTACCTATGGAGGTGGAGTTGATGACTTATTCCTGCACTTCCTGGAGGCTTATGTCTTGAAGGCTACTGTTCTTTCCTTGTGTTCAATTCTGGTTGATTTCTCCTCCTCTTTTCTCACTGTCAACTGCATCTCATAAGACAATAATTTGTCAAACAGTGTAGGACGAGGAATTTCCCCCAACTTAGCCATTTCTCTTATGGCACAGATCTTGGTGTCCCAATCTTTGGTTAGGGACCTTAAGAATTTGTCATTTAGTTCATAGTTACTGAACTCTCTTCCATAAGACATGAGTTCATTCACTATTCTGTAGAACTTCTTATAGCACTCAGTTATGCTATCACCTTTTCCTTGTCTAAAACTCTCATACTCCTGATTTAGCAAAGATTTTCTATCTTGTCTAACTTCTTCAGATCCTTCCATATACACTATAAGAGTGTCCCACATCTCTTTGGCTGTCTTACAGTGTATAAGATTCTGAAATGTTGCATCATCTATGGCACTCACTATAATGTTTTGTGCCCTCTTGTCCATGGTGGCTAGGACAATCTCATCCTTAGTCATTTCAGAGAAATCCTTTGGAGTTCTCTGATTTGCATCTAGAACAGATATCTTCATGGGCACATAAGGCCCTTCCTTTACTGTGATGTATATTCTAGGGTCTGAGGCTTCCATAAACAAACTTACCCTTTCCTTCCAGATCCCAAAGATTTCCTTTCTGCATATGGGCAATTTCATGGAACCCAATTCCTTGTGATTTTCAGAGGAACCCATGTTTCTTGATTTTCTTGAATTTCTTGAATCTGTATTTTGCCTTACACTGAATCTGCCAAACAGGATCTCCTCAGACTGTTAGTCCTTTTTGAGTAACCTCGCTTTGATACCACTTGAAAGATATGGTACCTAAACACCTAGAGGGGGGTGAATAGGTGACCTAATCCTTTTTAAACTTTAATGGCAGCAGACAGTTAATATCACAGATTTCTAACTATTTATCACAGCAATAACAAAGCATAAATAGCAAATAACAATCACAGCACAGCAGACACAGTGATTTATAGTGGTTCCCCAAGCTTTGGGTACATCCACTTTTCCCCTTCGCCTATCTAGCAGTGTACTAGATTTGGCCTAACTCCTCCACTGTCTCAGAACCCAAATTGGTTCCTACACCTCAGGCCCAAAGCCTTACAACTCAGCTTTATCCCAAAGCCTACACTCAGCCACAAAGGCCTACACTCAGCCACCCAGGCCTACACTCAGCCAATCAAGGCCTACACTCAGAGATAACAATCTCCTACACTCAGGCCAAAGGCCCTACCCTCAGCCTTTATAATTATAGGCTTACAATTCACTCAGATCCAAAGGATCCTACAAGATAAAAATGATTATAGAAATAATAACTCAACAACTCTGAAACAAAGGAGGGGAGTTGAGAGTTTCTTGATGAGTTCTTGGAAGAACTCGGCTGGATACAATCTGACTTAGCTTTCTTCAAAGCTTCTTGAAAATAGAACTGAATAAGATTGTCTCCTTCTGCAGTTGATCCTTGACCTCTGCCACTTCGAATTCAGAATGAATCTGAACCCTTCTTCTCAGCCTAGTTCCAGAGGCTGATTTCTTGGATGGATCCCTCTCTCTTCAACTTCTTAGATCTGCACTTGAACTGCAAGATCTTCTTGATTTGATACTCTGTGTACCACTTTAATAACTTGTTCTTCAACAAAGTGATCAACAGTTTCTGTAAACTGTATGTGCCTATTTATAGGCCTTCTTCATGGTAACCGGCTGGTCCGGTTCATAACTGTCTTCTGACATCTCTGACAGGTGCTGTAGACCGGCTGGAACGGCAGCTGTCAAGTCATCCAGTCATTTCTTGAAAATCTCTAACTGTCTGAAAGTGTCGAGACTTTCTGTCTTTAAGTGTCGACACTTATAGTTCAAGTGTCGACACATGCTGTGTAAGTGTCGACACAAGTCTACAAGGTGTCGACACAACTCCTTGTATGTCTCGACACAGATTCTTCTTCAGGTGTCGACACTAAAATTGAGTGTCGACACAAGTACTTGATCTTCTATCTTTAGCTGAATTCTTCTAAGTGTCGAATCTGTTAAGTGTCGACACTGCTTCTTAGTGTCGACACATAGTCTTCTATGTTGATACTTGCTGAGTGTCGACACAGCTCCTTGTGTCGACACTTGATTCTTCTGTTGAGACTTCAGCTGAGTGTCGACACATTCCCTTAGTGTCGACACTTGTACTTAGAATATTTTGTTGATAATTCTGTTATTTGCTAAGTGTCGACACAGCTCCATGTGTCGACACTTTCTTCAAGTGTAGAGTCTTTAGCTGAGTGTCGACACATTGTTCTGGGTGTCGACACTTACTTCAAATGTTGACTCTTCTGATGAGTGTCGACACTTTGTTCTTGGTGTCGACACTTTCTTCAAGTGCTGACTCTTCTTGTTGTGTGTCGACACATTGTTCTTGGTGTCGACACTTTAACTTAGTTTCTGCAGTCTTTTGCTGAGTGTTGACACAGCTCCAAGTGTCGACACTATCTGGTGTAGACTCAGCTTCACTGGGTGTCGACACAGCTCCTTGTGTCGACACTTTCTGTCTGCACTTTTCTTCACTGAGTGTCGACACAGCTCCAAATGTCGACACTTTCTGTCTGGTGTCGAATCTGTATCCCAGGTGTCGACACAATAACCCCAAGTGTCGACACTGCTTGTCTGGGTGTCGACACAAGCTTTCTTGAGTGTCGACACTTTCCCTCTGGGTGTCGACACATGGACTTAGAAACTTTTTGCTTCAGTCCAGTAATTACTTAACCTGCACAAGTAAACTCAACATACATCAAATACATTATGATGTATATCATTGAGTTGGGTGAGGCTTTTTCAAATCAGGTACATTTAGCCAATGTACCCAACAATAAGCCTATTTATAGGCCTTCTTCATGGTAACCGGCTGGTCCAGTTCATAACTGATTTCTGACAACTCTGACAGGTGCAGTAGACTGACTGAAATGGCAGCTGTCAAGTCATCCAGTCAGTTCTTGAAAATTCTGTAACTGTCTGAAAGTGTCGAGATTGTCTGTCTTTAAGTGTCGACACTTATAAACAAAGTGTCGACACAAGTTGTCTAAGTGTCGACACTAGCCTACAAGGTGTCGACACAACTCCTTGTGTTGTAGACTTAACTTCTCGACACAGCTTCTTCTTCATGTGTCGACACTGATATTGAGCGTCGACACAACACTTTGTTATTCAGCACTTTGTTGAGTTCTTGTAAGTGTCGACACAACACCTTTGTGTCGACACATCTTCATGTGTTGAACTTATTCTGTGTCGAAACATCTTCTTGGTGTCGACGCATGCCTTCAGTGTTGATACTTGCTGAGTGTCGACACTGCTCCTTGTGTCGATACATTCTTCTTCTGTTGAGACTCTGGCTGCGTGTTGACACATCTCCTTAGTGTCGACACTTGTACTTAGAATTTTGTTGAACTTTGCTAAGTGTCGACAGAGCTCCTTGTGTCGACACTTTCTTCAAGTGTTGAGTCTTCAGCTGAGTGTCGACACATTCTTTCTTATGTCGACACTTTCTTCAAGTGTTGACTCTTCTGCTATGTGTCGACACATTGTTCTGGGTGTCGACACTTATGCTTAGACTCTGCTGATTTTTGCTGAGTGTCGACACAGCTCCTTGTGTAGACACTTTCTGATGTAGACACAGTTTCTCTGGGTGTTGACACAACTGTTAAGTGTCGACACTGCTTCACTGCACTTTTCTTCATTGAGTGTCGACACAGCTCCTTGTGTCGACACTTTCTTCAAGTGTTGAGTCTTCTGCTTAGTGTCGACACATTCTTTCTTGTGTCGACACTTTCTTCAAGTGTTGAGTCTTCAGTCGTGTGTCGACACATTGTTCTGGGTGTCGACACTTATACTTAGTCTCTGCTGACTTTTGCTGAGTGTCGACACAGCCTCCAAGTGTCGACACTTTCTGATGTAGACACAGTTCCTCTAGGTGTCGACACAACTGCTAAGTGTCGACATTGCTTCACTGCACTTTTCTTCATTGAGTGTCGACACAGCTCCTTGTGTCGACACTTTCTTTCTGGTGTTGACTCTGCATCCCTGGTGTCGACACAAGTACTCCAAGTGTCGACACTGCTTACCTGGGTGTCGACATAAGTCTTCTTAAGTGTCGACACTTTCCCTCTGGGTGTCGACACATGGACTTAGAAACTTTTTCATCTTTCCTGCAAATACTTAACCTGCGCAAGTAAACTCAAAAATACATCAAATACATTTTGATGTATATCATTGAGTAGGGTGAGGCTTCTTCAAATCAGGTACATTTAAACCAATGTACCCAACATTTTTGCAGCCGTCTCTTTCCAAAAGAATTCTGTCTCCTCTCTCTCTTTGCAAGAACCGGAAACTCGCCGCCGCTGTCATCTCTAAATTCCGACTGGCTAGGGTTTCTACTTTTCAGAGGATTCAGATTAAGAAGACTCTACAGATCGAGATCTCCGCTCAATGATTCATCTACACTTTCGATCGTGTAAAGTCAAGAAGTTCCAGATCTGATCTTGCCGAAATTCTTCTTCAATATTCTGATAAAGCCGCACGCCTAGAAGAAGTATTTTCTGATTTTCTGTTGCATATCTGAACCAGATATTCACTGTTTGTATTTCTGTACTGCTGTATTTCATTATTGTAGGATAATATTTCTTCGAGTGTAGGAGTGTTCAACTCCGAGATTGTAGGAAGTTTGGTCTTCCGAGTGTAGATCCGTTTGTGGATCGAGTTTGTAGGAACCTTGTTCCTAGGGTAGGATTGTTTTCCAATCCGAGATAATGGAGTAGCCGAGTCTAGTATATTGCTAGATCGGTGAGGGAAAGTGGATGTACCCAAGGTTAGGGAACCACTATAAATCTTGCCTCGTCTGTGTTTGCTTGTTTGGTAGATAGTTCTATGCTTTGGTTGAGATTTTTTTTATTTCGTAAAAAGACGCACAACTCACCTATTCACCCCCCTCTAGGTGATTTAGGTTGACAACTATAATCTTTCAATTTGTATCAGAGGGAGGTTGATCGTTAAAAGGTTAACACCTTGATCAGATCCTTAAATAGTTGTCGTTTGAGATCTACCAAATGGACAAGGCTAAAATTTTTGCCAAGCTTCCTTTGTGCAACAAAAATAATTTCCCTATGTGGAAAGAAAGAATCAAGTTCTTCATGGAAGCTGTGGATCCAAAGATCTTCATGATAGTTGAAGAAGGTCCTTATATTCCCATGACCGTCTCCACTATAGATCCTACTAAGAAAGTCCCCAAGAAACTTATGGATCAAGACAAGGATGAGATTGCACTTGTCTCATTGGACAAAAAGGCGAAAAATATCATAGCAAGTGCAATCGATGATTCAATGCTGCAAAATCTGATTCACTGCCAGTCTTCAAAGGAGATGTGGCAGTCATTAGTTACCTTGATGGAAGTTACCGAGGGAGTGAGGGATGATAGAAGATCCCTACTTAATCAGAAGTATGAGGCTTTCCGACAAGGAAACAAAGAAACCATTGCTGACACGTTTGAGAACTTCTTCAAGATAGTGAATGGGCTAAGGGTATACGACAGAGTCTTCACTAATGGAGATCTAAATGATAAGTTCTTGAGATCCCTGACTAAGGAATGGGATAACAAGCTCTGTGCTATCAGGGAGTTTGGAAAACTGGCCGAGACAAATCCTCAGAATCTCTTCGGGAAGCTGATGTCCTATGAGCTCCAACTCAACACCAGGAAGGCTGAAGAAGAGAAAAACAGGTCTGCATTCAAAGAGAAGTCTGTCGCTTTAAATGCAGACAACTCTAAGAAGTCCAAGGTTGTTCCTCCTACTCCAGCACCAAAAGTTAGTGAAGAAGAAACCTCAGAGCCAAGCACCTAAGGCTCTGAACTATCAGAAGGAGAGTTCTCACTACTCTCTCGGCAGTTCAAGAAATTCTTGAACAAGAAGAAGCAATGGAAAGGCAAGGATGCCTCTTATAGAAGATCATGACACGATGGTGATCGGCAAAGAAAAGGCTCAAGCAGCCATGACAGGTATAATACTAAACAGAACAATCATTTTTCGACTGACATTATTTGCTACTATTGTAATAAGCCAGGACACGTCATCGCTGACTGCCCTCACAAGAAGAAGGAGGGTGGTAGAAGAGAGGAAAAGAAGTCCTCGTACAGCAAGAAGAGGACAGAGAAGAGCTTGATGGACAAACAGGGCAAGACTCTTAGTGACTCTGACTCATTTGAGTCGAGTGAAGAAGAAGAAGCCTATTTTGGACTCATGGCTCAGACTGATGATGAACAAGAGCCCCAGTTCACTTGGAAGGTAAACTCTCACACTCCTCTCTCTGATTCTGAAGTTTCTGAACATGATTGTAAGGATAGCTCTTCTGACGATGAGTCAGAACTCATGACCCAATAGAAGGAGTTAATCATGGATTACGACAAATGTCGCCGAGTCGTGAAAACTCAGGCTAAGGAGATAAACTCTCTCAAAGCTGAAGGGAGCATCTTGAGAGAGAAAGTCGCAAAGACCGACTCCCTCGAAGAAAACTTCAATAATGCTATTGAAGAATATTAAAAGGCTCTTGAGCACCTTGACCTCAAAGAGAAAATCATCAAGGAATTGGAAGCCCAACTTGCAGCTGAAAAGAAACTAGTTGAAAGTTTCTCGAAGCCCAAGACAGTTCTTACATTCATTGCTGAATTCTTAGCCAATGCCACGGGTGCTGGATTAGGCCATGAAGAATCTCCTAGTAAATCATCTAGGAGAAATAAGGCTCAACGGAAAAATAAGGACGCCAAAAAGGCCTTAGCCAAAGGGAAAGGGAAAGCCGCTTAAGATCAGACCACGTTCAAGAAGCTTATATTTCCTTCAAATGAGTTTGATTTTGACTCATCCTACGGGCACTTTATTAGGCTTACCTATGTAGAGCCAAAGTTCCGTTATCAAGGATGGACTCGACCCAGAAACTTTGGCGAAAGTGTCTTTAAGGCACCTTATGAAGAAGTTATTCTTCAGAGCTATGGCCCTTTCAATCATGGGCATAACTTCAAGAAGGCACCAAAGACAAAGCCTGTTGTAGAAAAGCCTGTGAAGGAGAAGAAGCCATGTGATTGCCATCATCATGAGGCATCTTCCTCCAAGAATGTTGCCCCTGCTAGACCATAATTCCAAAAGGTCAAGCAGGAGAACTTAAGGCGAAGATACAGCAGATTTGACTGTTGGTGTTGTGGCAGAATTGGTCACTTTGCCATTGATTGTTGGTTTAATCCTAGAAATGTTGCAACCCCACATGTTGGCAATATGAGGAAGACCACTCCTAATGCTACTATTCGTAGGGGGAGTGTTCTAACCCGAGACCAAGGACCCAAACGTAGTTGGGTTCCTAAGGCTAACTGATTGTGATTGCAGGAATGTCCAAAGGCCAACAAAACAACAATCTGGTATTTGGACAGTGGATGCTCTAGGCATATGACCGGGACAAGAAGCCTTATTCAGAACTTTACTCCAGTTGTGAATGGACCGAAGGTCATCTTTGGAGGTTCAGACTGTGGAATTACTAGAGGCTATGGTATGATTACTAACGGTAATGTATCCTTCACAGATGTGGCTTACGTTGAAGGTTTGGAACATAACCTTATAAGCATAAGCCAACTCTACGATAAAGGATACATAGTTGAGGTTAACGCTGACAAGTGCTTGATAAAATCTGCTGACAATATGGAAGCGATTCTATCTGACACTTGAAGCAGAAACATTTTCTGTTTGAATTTCATTTGTATAGATTTTTCGACACCAGTGTGCCTTTTAGCAAAAGATAGTGCGTCTCTTGGTGACCAATGGCACAAGAGATTAGCACATATTAATTCCAAAACTATAAACAAATTAATTTCAATGAACTTAGTTCGTGATGCCCCAAATGTCAAGTACGTCAAAGATAGACCTTGTCATGCATGTGTAAAAGGCAAGAAAACAAGGGCTACCTTTAAAAGCATTATTAGCAAAGATTGTAATAGATGTCTTCATCTACTACACATGGACTTGTTTGGTCCACTGCAAATTAGAAGTTTGGAAGGTAAGGATTATACGTTGGTAATTGTTGATGATCACTCGCGCTTTGCGTGGGTGTTCTTTATGAAACACAAGTCAGATACCTTCGACATCTTTACTAATTTTGTCAGGCAAGTCCAGAATGAGTACCACTGCTCCATAGTCAAAATCAGAAGTGACAAAGGAATAGAGTTCAAGTCTGGGGCCATGACATAATTTTGTGAAAGCTTAGGTATCTTTCATGAGTTTTCCTCTCCTCGCACTCCTCAACAAAACGGAGTGGCCAAGAGATGGAATAGAACGCTCATAGAGGCCTGCAGGACCATGTTGAGTGATGCTTCACTTCCGAAATATTTCTAGGCTGAAGCAGTCAACACTGCATGCCACGTGCAAATTCGAGCCTCATAAACAAAAACCATGATAAGACACCTTACGAACTTCTGAAAGGCAGGAAACCAATAGTCTCATATTTTAGAATTTTTGGCTGTAAATGCTTCGTGCTAAACAATGGCAAGTATCACACTACTAAGTTTAGCGCAAAGAGTTTTGAAGGTATTTTTCTAGGTTATAGTAGTCATAGTAAGGCATATAGGATTTTTAATAGAAAAACCCTGGTGGTAGAAGAATCGATACATGTTGTATTTGATGAGATGAGTTTTCTGCAAAGCAACTCTTCTAGTGTGCTTATTGAAGATGCAGGTGCAAAGCTGAAAGAAATTAGCTTGGATGAACCGTCCGAAGAAAAAGGCGAAAAGATCATCAAGATCACCACTCTAACCCCTATTGGAGAGGCTGATGATCAAGATGAAGAAGTCATCAAAGATGAAGAAGTCACTCCGGTGATAGAAGACAATACAGATGCAAGGACTCTAGAGCTCAGACATTTGAAGGATCGTCCCATGGACTAGATCATAGGAGATCCCCGAGATGGTGTCAGAACTCGCAGAGGTACAACTAATGAGAATCTATATTTAAGGTTTCTCTCGCAGGTTGAACCAAAGAAGTTTGAGGAAGCAAACTCAGATGCATCGTGGATAATGGCAATGGAAGAAGAACTGAACCAGATCAAGCGCTGCAAAGTATGGAAGCTTGTTATAAGACCCAAAGGTAAGAACGTCATTAGGACAAAATGGGTCTACAGGAACAAGATGGACGAGGATGGAACGATAGTAAAGAACAAGGCCAGACTTGTCGCCAAAGGCTATCGTCAAGAAGAAGCAATCGACTTCGACCAGACGTATGCTCCAGTGGCAAGACTGGAGGCTATATGGTTATTCCTAGCATATGCTGCACTTAAATTCTTCACTGTCTACCAGATGGATGTGAAGTCTGCCTTCCTTAATGGTGACATAAAGGAAGAGGTGTATGTGGAACAACCTCCAGGTTTTGTTGATCCTAACTTTCCTGATTACGTTTATTTACTGCATAAAGCATTATATGGTCTGAAACAAGATCCTCGAGCTTGGTATGAGACGCTGTCTAGCTTTCTACTTGAGAACAAGTTCACAAGGGGAAAGATAGACAAGACATTATTTCTTAGGGAAATTAAGGGCAAGATTTTGCTAGTGCAAATCAATGTCGACGACATTATTTTTGTCTCTACTGATGACAACCTCTGCAAGAAGTTTTCAAAACTTATGCAAGGGAAGTTTTAAATGAGCAGTATGAGCGAGCTGAAGTATTTCTTAGGGCTTCAGGTAAAACAGTCAGAAGATGGAATTTTCATCTCGCAGACTAAGTTTACCAAAGAGCTGATTAAGAAATTCAGAATTGAGAATGAAACCTCGATGAGGACTCCAATGGGTTCAACAATGTGTTTGGACAAAGATTAAAAAGGGAAACCTTTTGATGAAACCAAGTATAGAAGCATTATTGGATCCTTGCTCTACCTTACTGCAAGTAGACCTGACATAGTGTTCTCAACATGTGTCTGTGCTAGATTTCAGGTGAACTCTAAGGAATCTCACTACGCTGCTGTGAAGTGGATTTTGAGATACCATAAAGGTACACCAAATCTTGGCTTATGGTACCCAAGAAGTAATGATAGCGAACTGATAGGTTTTTCAGATGCAGATTTTGCAGGTAGCAAAGACAACAGGAAAAGCACTTCAGGGACTTGCCAATTCTTTGGAAGAAGGCTTATCTCCTGGAGTAGAAAGAAGCAAAACTGTGTGGCAATCTCAATGGCCGAGTCAGAGTACATCTCTGCAGGCAGTTTCTGTGCACAGTTACTTTGGATAAAGAATCAGTTCGAAGACTACAACATGAATTTTGCAAAGATTCCACTATTTTGCGACTCCTCCAGCGTAATAGCAATAGCCAATAACCCAGTCTCGCACAGCCGGACAAAGCATATAGATCTAAGGTATCATTTCATTCGGGAGCATGTGGAGCATGGGAACATAGACCTTCAATATGTCCCTACATATAGGCAAATTGTAGATATTTTTATGAATCTGCTGGATGAGACCAAGTTCTCGTTCTTCAAAACAGAACTTGGGATGCTCAACAAGGAAGACTAGAAGATGCTGGACTTTCAAGAAGGCTCAAGGATCATAGGTTAGTCAAAAGTTAGATTTTTCCAAAAGTTCAAGTATTTGACTCGAGTAAGTAACAGCATACTCGAGTAAGTATATAACCTACTCGAGTAGTAGAATGACATAGTCGAGTAATTGACTTGACCTACTCGAGTAGTGGAATGTTATACTCGAGTAGTCGACTTGACCTACTCGAGTAGCAAACTGACATACTCGAGTAGTCAAATTCACTTACTCGAGTACCTCATTAACCTACTCGAGTACTTCCATACATCTACTTGAGTACTTCTATATTATTACCCGAGTACCCCAGACTTATCTACTCAAGATATTCTCCTCACTCTTGTATATCCCGAGTCATCTCTTATTCAAATTTTCTTATGTGCAAACCAAAGGCTTATGCCACCTATTCTATGGTTTACTTCAGCTTTAATTTTCAAATAATTTGACCTAAACCTACGGTTATATAAATAAGAAAATCTGAAAATTTCATCTACACGAAATCTTTTCCGTCTCTCGAGTACCCGACTGCCTCTTCGCCTTCTTCCTTCAGTTGCAGAGCCGCGCCTCTTCCCGTCTCCCCATCGACATTCTCTAGGGTTTCGCAATCTCCAAGACTTCTGAATCATGACCGCCTCATCTAAGATTGGTGTTGGTTCGGAATTAGTCACCGCAGGGATTGCAGACTTATCCGCTAATTTCCATAATCTTTTGATTTTGCTCGAAACCGCCGGCTTAACATTTTTTCTCCAAGAACCATGTCGTATCCTCTTCCCCGAAGTTGCAGAGTTTCTCAAGAATGTCAAAGTCAAGCACCACGGAACAGTCTTGAAGTCTTCAGTCAAAGGCATCACCAATAAACTACTTGCAACCTCTGTCTCTCGACTTATCCGACTGCCAGCTCTAGATGCAGATGATTTTCTAAGTGATGAAGACTATTCCAGAACCTGTTCATTCTGTGGACTTTCTGCTGATGAGAGACACATCAATAGCTATGATATGCATGCTGAAGGGAATTTCCTGGTTGATGTTATTGGTAAGATTCTTCTATGCAAAACCAACTCCATCCGGGCCATACCCCTTTATTTCTTTGAATTGATGCAAGCTATAGTCTGTAGAAAAGCATTTCAGTTTGGCTTGTTAATTCTGACTAAGATTAAGGAGAGTATAAAGTCCCCAAACTATGCAAGGATAATTTCCCTGCTTCTCCATGAGACCAATCAAGAGGTTTTTAGTTTCTCCAAAGGAAGTATCATTCACCACATGAAGAAGGTATCCATATACTCCATCTAGAGATGGGAGTTGAAGTTGCAAAATCCCTCTCAAGCTGCCAAAATTACTGAAGTTGTAGACACAGAGGATAGGACCCCATCTCCTTCTCCATCTCAGGTCCCCAGCTCCTCTGGGGAACTTATTGAGGGGGAGCCTGTTCCTACTGTTCAGGCCAGGACACCTACTCCTCCTCCAGTCACTTCAGAAGATATCCTCTCAGGTCAACAGGTTCAAGAAGCACTCCTTTCTACTGATGCTGCTATGAATGAATTTATAGAAGAGTTAACTGCAGATGTACCTCCTCCTCCTCTATCTCCTCCAGCTCCATCCAATGAAATTCACAAGGACCCAACTCCTGGACAATCTCCAGACAATTCTCCAGCAAGGACACCAGAAAAATCTCCTGATGCCCCCAAAGAACAACAAGAAATAATTCTCATTTCTGATGAGCCCTCACCTGAGCCAGCTGAAACTCCTCTTAGAAATTGGGATTTTACTATCCCTCAGATTATGAATGAAGAGGATGCCATGATACCCACTACTAGAGCTCAGAGCTCAGTCACTCTCTCTGAAATTGCTCCATGGGTGGCTCCTCCCATTCCCTCTGCTCCATCAACTTCTGCTCCTCTTGCTGCTCCAGCTCCTGCCCCCACAGACTTGATGAATCAGATTGTACTTCTTCTTCAAAACCAGAAAATATACTTTGATACTTGTATCAAGACTGTCACAGATAAAGTTACTGCTCTAAAAACTGAGATGAGCAGAGGATTTTCTGAGATCCAGCACAACACTGATCAACTCAAACATCTCTTCCAGATTGGTGGCAAAGACTTAGACCACACCATCACCAGTGTTGGACAGGTTATGGAGCAAGACCTGACTCTTGCCAACAATCAAATGGAACTGGACAAAAGGACTGAAACAACAAAGATTAAGATATGTGAAGAAGTTGGAATTTTTAAAGATGATGACATCTCCCTACTATCTGTTGAAGTCAGAAAGGGGAGAAGTTGGTAAAAGAATATTTAGAAAAATCTGATGTCATCCAGAAAAAAGTATGGGAAGCCAAAGTTAAAGAGATTCATGATGATGTTCTAGCTCAGATACAAAGTGTCAAATTCCACACTTATGATACTCTTGTTTGGATGCACAACCAGATTCTGCCAGAATTTGCTGCTGATCCTAACATTATTCATCATCACCTAAATCCAGTAGCTGTTGTTGATGCTCCTGCTCCTGCTCCTCCTCTGCAACCCACATTCTCTCCAAGGCCTGGTGATTCTGTTGCTCCTCCAGATTCTTATGCTTAGGATTGGGAAGATGACCCTGCTGATATCTTTCTCAAAGCCCCTTCTGAGATACTGACTTACAAGAAGAAAAGGAAATATGGTGAAGGTCCTTCTGATAGCAAGTCTGTTCCTGCTAAAGCTCCTGAACATGCTGAAGTCTGGTCTCCTACTTCCAAGTCTCTCATCCTGGAAACTCTCAAGTTATTTTTGGTCACTTCCATGAAAGCAGAAACATTCACTAAAGTTCCGATGAATGGGAGTTGTATGAGAAGTCCATGACCAAACGGAGAATCTATGACAGAGAATATGGAAGAAGTAATCCAGCTGTTCCTCCCAGACCACCCAAATATTATCTTAAACCCTACAGCTATCAGAGAAGACAGCAAGAGAAACAAGACAAGCAACATCATCAGAGCTAGCCCAATAGACTCATGAGCTATGGAAATGGATTTTAGTTGTTTATGATATTTCTGGATAATCATATTTAAATAATTCAAAGTTTTTGAACTTATTATCTTTTTCATAGTTCCTTGTTTGCTTACACTACTTGATTACTTAGCATTCTTTTTATGTCTATAATTCACCTTAGTGTAAAGGGTTCTGACTTCTACAGATAGGGGGAGATTGTTGGGTATTGTATACACACTAAGCCATATTTGATGAAGTCACCCTTGAACTAAGACGAATTAAGTTGTATTTGATGCTTGGTTTGAGTTATGTGTTTGCAGGATTCTAATGGGAAGTGTAGACCAATGTCAGTCTACAATGGGTCACCAAACACAGGACAATACAATGTAATCCCTCATTATGTGTTCCAAAGTGTTGACTCATATGTAGCCTCTCTATTGGGATACACTTCATATTCAAGCTCTAGGACTATGCGAAAAAACTTGATGCTGATTTCCCTTAGAAGAAGAAAATCTGTCAGAAAGTTTTTCCTAAGTAAAGTACTCGAGTACCTTCTTATTTACTCGAGTAAGTTACTGAGTTTATACTCGAGTAGTAATTCACTTACTCGAGTAATTAAGATGTACTCGAGTCTTCCAATTATGGCTCACGAGTAATTCATCTTGTATACTCGAGTAATTTCCTCTTATCTCTCGAGTTTCCAGATTCTCTCTTCTCAAATTTGTCTAAGTGAAATACTCGAGTAGTATTATATATACTCGAGTAGTTCTATCTTCTATCTCGAGTTAATGGTGTTCTGACTGTCGTGTAGTTTCTAGTTACTCGAGTTGTCTAACTCATATACTCGAGTAGCTCATCTACTACTCGAGTAGTCAAATGCTTTTACTTGTGTAATCCAGAATTCTATTCCAGAAAATTTCACTACGTGATTTACTCGAGTAGTTCATGTTTTATACTCGAGTAGATCATTCTGTCTCGAGTAGTCCATGTTACATACTCGAGTAGTTCAATTTTTCCTGCTCCAGAATTTTTTCCAAGTGTTTGTCTCGAGTAAGTTTCTGATATACTCGAGTAGTTCATTTTTATATACTTGAGTAGTATTTCTTAAACTCGAGTAATATACTCCACCTCTCGTGTAAGTACTTAAGTACTCGAGTAAGTCATTTTTGTTACTCGAGTAACTGAGTCCCTCTCATTCTTATTTGCT
The DNA here is from genome assembly GCA_039583875.1 of Platanthera guangdongensis. Taxonomy (NCBI): domain Eukaryota; kingdom Viridiplantae; phylum Streptophyta; class Magnoliopsida; order Asparagales; family Orchidaceae; genus Platanthera; species Platanthera guangdongensis. Next base: position 142,834,943 of record CM077158.1, on the reverse strand, counting down.
CGAGTAGTTGACTCCATGTACTCGATTAATGATTTCTTTATCTCCCGAGTACTTTTTCTCATGTCCTCGAGTAGTCCCTTCTACCTACTTGAGTAGTGCTGCATGTACTCCAGTAGTTCTGCTTGACTCGAGTAACTTACTTTTACTATTTTCAGAAATTCCTTAAGTCCAGACCTAACGGTCTTATTCTTAAACTCTGACGTGATTGGTCCATGTGTATTTCTCTTTATGAATCATTTAAGTCTAATTTTCTTGTCTCCTATAAAAGGTCTTGTCAAACTGACAAACCCTAAGTTTTCAAGAAGAAAATTATTCTAAGTTTTTCAGCCGTCTCTTTCCAAAAGAATTCTGTCTCCTCTCTCTCTCTCTGCAAGAACCGGAAACTCGCCGCCGCTGTCATCGCTAAATTCCGACCAGCTACGGTTTCTTCTTTTTAGAGGATTCAGATTAAGAAGACTCTACAGATCAAGATCTCCGCTAAATAATTCATCTACTCTTTCGATCGTGTAAAGTCGAGAAGTTCCAGATCTGATCTTGCCGAAATTATTCTTCAATATTCTGATAAATCTGCATGCTTAGAAGAAGGATTTTCTGATTTTCTGTTCCAGATCTGAACCAGATATTCACTGCCTGTATTTCTGTACTAATGTATTTCATTATTGTAGGAGAAGATTTCTCCGAGTGTAGGGGTGTTCAACTCCGAGATTGTAGGAAGTTTGGTCTTCCGAGTGTAGATCCGTTTGTGGATCGAGTTTGTAGTAACCTTATTTCGAGGGTAGGATTGTTTTCCAATCCAAGATAATGGAGTAGCCGAGTCTATTATATTGCTAGATCGGTGAGGGTAGGATTGTTTGCTTGTTTGGTAGATAGTTCTGTGCTTTGGTTGAGATTTTTTTATTCCGCAAAAAGACGCACAACTCACCTATTCACCCCCCTCTAGGTGATTTAGGTTTTTAACTATTATCTTTCACTCGAGAATCGTCGAGTGAATTTCGTCGAGTGGTGTTCGTTGACCTAGAGGAGGACACGGCTTAGGACACGCCCGTGTCGCAGGCCGTGTTCCCTCTTGACACTCGTCGAGTGCATTTCGTCAAGCAATCGACAGGCTATGTGTCAACTCGACCACACAGAGCAGGACACGGCTTGGGACACGCCCGTGTCCCAGGGCGGGTTGCCCATCCTGAACCCAATTTTGGGATTTGGGGTGTTACAACCCTCCCCTCCTTACAAGAAATTTCGCCCCGAAATTTAGCTCCACTGTAGACACCAACATAACCATGCCTTTGTTGCACCTTGATAAAACGATCCGGCTTAGAGCTCAGAGGCCACAACTTGTCTCGCCCCACGACATCGCACAAAACAAGTCGTTAACAAATATAGTGTCATACATCCATAGAACATATATTTACATCACGAAAGGAAAAAAGTTCACTTATTTCCGCTAATCCGCATCTCTCATAATCCATTCTATGGCCTCCTGTACTTCCAGACTAAACACTCGAGGCTGTTGTACTTCACCGGTTGAGATTTGCGGCTCCTATAATTCGAGATTGTAGACTAGAGGTTGGGTCAAGGATGTAGATGACTCGGTCACTGCCCTAACCTTTTCCTCATAAGACGCACCTGTCTTTTTCTTACCCCTTGAAGGGACACTCCAACAATCACGGGCTATATGTCCCTGCTTCACACATTTAAAACACGTACGTGTCTCAAAACGTTCTTGTCCATATGTTGCTCCCGACGCAACATTCGAATAAATTTGTTCAGCAGGCCTAAACCTCTTCTTGTCTCGTTTCCTAAACTCTGATTGTTCCAACTGTGGAACTTTGAATTCCGGCTTTTCTATTGCCACGTTCTTTGTCCTGCACCCTTTTCAAATCTTTCTCCAGCGCACGGGCTGTATCTACTAATACTTGGAAGCCTTGGATCACCGAACTTGGGAGTGCCAACCTCAGCTCATCACGAAGTCCCTCATAGAACCTATTCATCTTTCGTGCCTCCTCAGCGAATGTAGACCCCGCATAGCGCCCCAGCCTAGTAAACTCATGCAGGTAAGTATCAATACTAATCGCACCCTGCACCAGGCGTTGGAACTCATTTTCCATGGCAATTCACTGCGACACTAGCAAGTACTTGGCCAGAAATAATCTTGAGAATTCTTTGAATGAGATCTCCTCTAATCCTCGACCTGCCAAGTGGTGCAATTCCACTTCATCCCACCAAAGCCTCGCATCTCCTTCCGGCAGAAAAGTGGTTAAGGTAATTTTTTGCCCCTCCTCAGTGCTGATTGCTGTCAGGATCCTCTTCACTCTTGCGAGCCAATCTTCAGCCTGAGTTGGGGAACCCGCCCCTCCAAACATAGGTGGATGAAACTCCATAAACCATTTCAGTTGCTCGTCAGCTTCTTGCACGTCAATCAGATCCTCAACACGCTCTTGCATTGCACCATGTCGCACTTGCACCACTACAGGCATTGCCTGCCCAATAGGCTGTGCATGTAATACTGTGAGCACCGTCTCAGTAACTTAACGTATGGTCTCCACAGAGGGAGGAGGTGTAGGCACCTCAGCTAGTGCCGCACTCGCATCAGAACACTGGGGCTCAAACGGCCCAGCTCCACTCCTCGTCACCTATCAGTGTACAAAACACCAGTTGTAACAGCCAATTTTTCAGCAGGCTCATTTTTGGGGTGACACGGCCTGGGACACGGGCGTGTCCCAGTGCATGTCCTGCATTCGACGAGTGTTCGGGAGGAACAGTCGACAAGTGGTCGACACAATTTGGTCGACGATCGTCGAGTGCTTCGAACACGGCCTGTGACACGGGCGTGTCACAGGGCGTGTCAGTACGGTCAACGAACTCAGCCCGACGTGTTTGAGTTGGGGCTTGTCTAGTGCCGTGTATGGGCACACGGCCTGGGACACGGGTGTGTCACAGGCCGTGTGAGTCTCTGGTGATTTTGAGATTTTTCAGCCTGATGAACACGGCCACAGACACGGGCGTGTCTGAAGGCATGTTGGGTAACACGGCCCATGTCACGGGCGTGTCACATGGGCATGTCACTGGATTGGTTAAGTCGGTTGAGCACCGCTTGAGGCACACGACCTAGGACATGGGCGTGTCACAGGCCGTGTCAGGCAAAAGTTTTGATTGTTGGTGAAATCGTGGCCGTCCATTCCTTCAGCCTGGATCCAAGGGCTGAGAGGCCTCCCTGTCTTCTTAAGGTTGAGAATGGGTTGGGGAAACTCATTTGGCTTTTGACTTTCTCTTACTACACTTCTAGAGAGAGAAAGAGAGAGGAAGAAGGAGGAGGAGGAGAGGGGGCTGATCACCGGTGGTGCTGCGGTTTGCCGACGAGAGATCCGAGGTCGAGGTTGCGGAGGAATATTTCTTGTGAGTCATTCGAGCGAGCTTAGAGCTCATGGCACCAAAGAGGTCTTCAAGGGTAACGAATTTTCTTCATAGCCATGTGAAGGCTCCCTTTTTGCATATGCGCATGATTCCCCCACCAGCGGGTGGTCGGTTATGGGGATCATTGGGTTGATTCATGAAATCCCCAATTGGTTAGCATATAGATCCGGAAATGAAAGTACGGAATAGGGATGTTGTGTGAAGCCCATCTGGACAGGTTGGTTTGGATTGGTGATGTTGCATACGAACCGGAGAAGACTCCGTGATAAATGTGTAGTTTAGGAGTCGACAGGTTGGACCTGTGAAAGAAAGTAGCAGGAAGTACTGGAGTGGTAGTCCAAGAAAATACCCGTAGAATGCTTGTGCTGCTTGTGCTATGGGGTTCGACCTGTGAAAGGAAGTAGCAGGAAGTACTGGATTGGAATTTCAGGAAATACCCTTTGGAATGCTTAATGTTCATAGGGAGTCCACCTATGAAGCGAGTAACAGGAAGTACTAGCATGGTAGCCAGGAAAGACCCCTTACATTTGTGATATTTGTTGTGTCCACCTGCAAAGAGAGTAGCAGTAAGTATTGGTGTGCCCAGGAAAGACCTGCTAATATTGTGAGATGAATGGGTGTATAGAAATACCCAGGCTTGAATGCCAGAACAGGATCGGTGAGACCTACGCGCTCCTTTATTTAGCCGCGAGTACGCCGTGCTCGGTGATGGCTAGCCGATTTGAGTAACGGGGGGGGAGGATCCGACTTGCGTTATGTCCATCCGACGTGAGACTAGAAGGTGCGGTCTGTTGGAGCGCATAGCAAGAGTCTTAGGCCTACGCGCCGTGAGACAATGGTGGGCTACGAGCCAATCTTGGTTCACTAAGACTATAAAACTCCGGCTGCACGCCACAGAGTAAATGCTCAAGTGAGTTGTCATTGGGCTGTGACCCTGAGACGATGGTGGGCAACTGATTTTCCAGTACACCAAGAATGTTCCCTGAGTGCACGGACCGTTGGGCCGGGTGGCTGACGGTTGTGATGGAATGTGTGCGTGAAAGCACATTATATGAGATATATTTCCATGCTTGTGATATGATATGCCTGCAGGGAAGATTACCGCTGCCCCGAGAAAAAGGGTAGTGTCGTTATAATTTGGTCAGTTGAATGCTGACCGTTGCCTCTGTTTTCCGCCCTTGGGTGGAATATGTAAGACCCCCCCTCCTGGATCCCAAAACACGGCATGAAGGGGGAGTCTTATGCCCGGAACAGCCGCCTTGCGGTAGCATTAGCACACGGGCTAACCTGTACCCCAAGACGCCTATTCCGCCGGCTACAACAATATCAATAGAACATGCCAACCCAACCAAATAAATAAGCAAGAGAAGTCAAAATCCACACTAAGTATATAATGTCCAAATACATCAATAAGGAGAAGCTAAACATGCTTCTACAAAATATCAGAGTACAGCTAAACATTGCCCAAACGGGCTACATCAGAGTATCAAATACTAACATCAGTAACCGACGGTATCGACGGCACCATCACTTCAGGCCCAATCGTCCTGGCCTGGCTGTCCTGCTGCGTAGTCTGCGGCTGCTCTACCTACGACGTGACCTACTATAAAGGAAGATGTAGCAACTGTTAGTCGAAACGACTAAGTGGTTTCACATCCGCTCCCCCGGCGACTCCTCGGCACCGGGCGGGAAAAAGGAAACAAGAGTACAATAAACATTAAGTATAAGAGTGGTACAAGCAGGTGGCATGGTACATGAGTATAAATGTATAATCTAGCAGTTCTACAAAGCTAACAATGTATAACAACAGGTTTAAGGAAATATACAGCAGGTAAGTAACTTAACTTATAAGGATGCCCATACAAGCTTATAAGTTAAGGATCAGTTTGTATAAAGTAACTCATCGTATAAGAGTGCCCATACAAACTTATACGATGAGGATCTTGTTGTGCAGTGATATGAAATGATATGTATGCTATGCAATGACTCACCCATGCTCACACGCATGCAACCGCTATGTCGACATAGACCATTAGTTTCCACTTTTCGAGCAGGTAGCTAACCTCTCAGGCATCAGCCACCGTGGCCAGGTGGTGATAGTAGAGCGGGCGTATCTACTACTAGGCGGGTATCCACACTACTTCACCTAGGCCTCTGTACGCCTCAACGCTAAGAACACAATAGCGGAGCCCATGCGTACTATGGCCCAGCGGGAGCCTCGGGTAGATGTGCACCGAGGACCAAGCCCCGAACTGACCTTGTGTGACCCGGAAGGAGCCTCAGAGTGAGCATGAGGACCAAGCCCAACCGTTCACCTGGCATGGAAGGAGCCCCAAAATGGGAACACCGAGGACCAAGCCCAACCGCCCAAATTCTAACTGTCAACTCCCGTCGGTGTGACGACTGGCGAGCCCATAGACCTGCCACACTATCCTTAACCCAGGATTACGACACCGCGTGTCGACTCACACCGCATGCAATTCCACAATACTGTGGCATGGAAGGATCCTCGGAGAAAGCACGAGGACCAAGCCCAACCATCCACCGGCACGGAAGGGGCCCCGGGACATGAATACCGAGGACACAGCCCAACTGTTCAACTATACACATTTCCAGATTTCCCAACTAGTGACGGCCAACACCGCAGCTTTAGACTTCCACAACACTACCCATAGGGAGACGACGTTGTAGTATTGGACTACCAAATTCAATCTGCGATTCAACATTCACATGGCCATGAGTTATCCTTCTATATGTCATTTCAAGTGATTCCAACCTATTATATCAAGATGCACATGTATAACAATCTACTAACTTCTAATAAGCCAAATCATTCAAGTAGACTAACTTACAATTCGATCACATGGAATCCGATTAATAATATTCATCAATTATGCAACTAAATTAATTATTCATAAGAGTTTATCCAAGCCTCAAGATTACCTGCGATATTAATTTCATCGAATACAAATCCATATGTTATAAACCCAGATTTTTAAGTGCAGGAATAATCTGGACAGCGACTTCAACCGGAGATTCCCGAAGCTTCAGGAATCCGGTGATGACATGTAACCACTCGATGGAAAGGTATTTCCATATAATACAAATTTCATATTCAGACCTCAACCCAAATTTGACATTATCCTATTTGAAATCGGACCCGAAGTCCGCTGCGTACAGAACACAATTTCTGCATGCAGGATTTGCCGAACATCAAATTCGTTCAGACTTTCCTGTGGCTACACACTTCGCCTGAAGTTCTGCAGCTACTCATTGGAAAGGTATTTGCAAGTGCTTCAACTTTAGTGTTTAGCCGAAAGCCCAGATCTGGACAAATCCCACCTAAAAATGGCCACGAAGTTCGCTGCGCGCATAATACAGATTTTGCACGCATCTTAAGGCGGAATGAACGTCATCGGTTCGTCTTCCTCCTCAAGACGATCTTCCCAATCATTCCAGAAAACCTCCTCCCTTATTCAACCTCATGAGGCCAATACCCTTCATGAGACCATCCCTAAAATCACATATAAGAAGGGCGTGGTTGAAGAGATCTAAAATCTAGGACACAAGTCCTAGCATGGCCTTTCCTAGAAAACTTCTCCTCTCCATCAAGACTCTCTTGAGTCGATGTCTCGCCTAGGAAAATAAATGTAGATCTAGTAGCAAGGGAGAGGGTAGGAAACTCACCTCGGTTCCAGCAGTACCATTTCCGGCCATAGATCTGGTGATTCTTCGCGGCGGCATCCTCTCCTTCGCGGCGTTGGCGGATCTCTTCTCTAGATGTTCCTCCAGCAAACTCCCTTCCCACGGGACTTCTCTCAGAAAACTACGGCTGGGAAGAAGAGTGAATTGCTAGGGTTTTTTCCCACTACTCCATTATATATATAATTCGACATGGGTAGGGACACGCCCGTGCCCTTACCCGTGTCCCGCTCAAGAGGAGCGTTTCTGGCGGTTACAATGCCGATTCAATACTCGACACGGCGGAACACGCCCTGGTCACGCCCTTGGTCACGCCCGTGACGTGGGGCGTGGCACCTAAATCGTCGAACTCAGCCAAAAATCGTCGACCGGAGAACTCGCCCATAGTCACGCCCATGGTCACGCCCATGGTCACGCCTGTGACATGGGGCGTGTAACCCCCTCACTCAAGAACCAACCACCTACACGAGTATCTTAAGCACCTACTCGAGTATCTTAAGTCATGCCCCTGGGTCACACCCGTGACCCAGTGCGTGTAACCTAATTTACTCGAGTTATTTGAACATTAGTCGAGTAACCTCGGCAGTTACTCGAGTACCTGAGTCACGCCCCCGGGTCACGCCCGTGACCCAGGGCGTGTCACCCAATTTTACTCGAGTACTTGAAACCTACTCGAGTAACGTCGGCTGTTACTCGAGTACCTTAGTCACGCCCCTGGGTCACGCCCGTGACACAAGGCGTGTCACCCAATTTTACTCGAGTACTTGAAACCTACTCGAGTAACCTCGACAGTTACTCGAGTACCTTAGTCACGCCTCTGGGTCACGCCCGTGACCTAGGGCGTGTCACCCGATTTTACTCGAGTACTTGAAACCTACTCGAGTAACCTAGGCAGTTACTCAAGTACCTTAGTCACGCCCCTGGGTCACACCCCTGGGTCACACCCGTGACCCAGGGCGTGTAACCTGCTCTGGACTAACTTCTCCAGACCACAAAAGCCGCCCCTTTTTCCTCCACTTTTCTGAACTCAAGCCTGCCCTCCTGACCCAAAACTTGCACGGGGGGCGGGGGGGGGGGGGGGGGGGGGGGGGGGGGGGCTATCGCGAATCGCGACGTTACAAATCCTACAAACAAAATAAAATATTTCGTCCGCAAAATCAGGCTAGGGCTATGGGGAAGACAAACATACAGAAAATAAATATGCTTTTAAATAAAATTACCTTGAGCAAACAACTCCGGGTTGCGTTGTTGCATCAAATCCATTGGCTCCCATGGGTACTCCTCCTTCCCATGGTTAGACCATAGTACCTTCACCAAGGGAACACTTTTGCGGCGCAAAGTTCTTATCTCGTTGTCAACAATCCGCACCGGCTCTAGTCGCACAGACCAATTCGGCGCTACTGCACCATCAGTAGTGGGAATGTATTGATCGGTCCGCAACAGTGCCTTTAGAAGCGACGACACATGGAACACGTCGTGGAGATTCTCTAGTTCTGGTGGTAACTCCAACCGATAGGCCAACGGGTCAATCCTTTCTAGTATAGCATAAGGCCCAACATATCTTGGGCTGAGCTTTTTCACTCCACGCACCCGCGACACTCCATGCATCGGCCGAATCTTGAGGAACACTTTATCACCCACTTGAAACTCCACCATCCGGTGCTTTGCATTGTAATACTTCGCCTGCCGACTTTGAGCCTCCAACATGCGATCCCGTATAAATCTGACCGCCACATCAGTATCATCTATATATTCATTTCCCAATGTCTTCGGATCCTCATCCTGCACCCAAGACAAGGGGGTCCTGCACCTTCTTTCGTAAAGGGATTCATGGGGTGCCATGCCGATGCTCGCCTGATGGCTATCTTTATAGGAGAATTCCACTAGTAGCAAGAGCCTTTCCCATGGCTCTCCTCTATCCAGCACACATAACCTCAGTAGATCCTCCAACATCCTGATGGTCCTTTCAGACTGCCCGTCCGTCTGAGGATGAAATGCGGTGCTGAAGGTAATGCATGAGCCCAGATACGCATGTACCGCCGTCCACTACTTGGAAGTAAAGCGACCATCACGGTCAGAAACGACCGTCTTAGGCACGCAGTGATATCGTACAAACTGCTCCACGAAGAGGCATACCAAAACATCCACGTGAGCCTCTTTCTTCATGGGAATGAACCGGGCCACTTTTGTCAGCCGATCAACAATAACCCACGCCGAATCATTCCCGGAGCGCGATCGAGGTAGCCCATGGACAAAGTCCATGGAGATATCCTCGAACTTCCATTCGGGGATGGGCAACGACTGCAACAAACCACCGGGACTCCTGCATTCAGCCTTCACTCTTTCACAGGATTCACAATGAGTAACATAATACCGGACATCCTTCTTCATTCTCGGTCAACACATGGTCTTTCGCAGACCGGCGTACATCTTAGCAATACCCGGGTGCACTGAATATTGAGAGCTATGTGCCTCTCACAAAATATCCTCCCGGATTTTACCGCCCTTGGGAATGTAGAGCCGACCACGAAAGTAAACGACGCCGTCTTTGAGTGTATACTCGTCGGTAGTTCCTTCTTCAATTGATTTAATTATCGTGGCCAAAGCCGCATCTATCCCTTGCTCCACCCGAATCCGGTCCCGAATATCACAAATTATGCTCATGCTTGCCAAAAATTCTGTATACTCTGTTGAAGGAGCCTTGAATATCAAGGTAATGTCCATCTCTTCGATCATCCGAGCCAACTCCATGCTCATCAACCGAGACTCTGGCCTAGAGCCTGACACTTTTCTACTCAACGCACCAGCCACCGAGTTCGCCTTTTCGGTGTGGTAGTTCATGGTAAACTCATAGTCGCATAGAAATTCTAACCACCGCCGTTGCCTCAAGTTCAACTCCTTCTGTGTATGAACATACTTCAAGTTTTTATTGTAACGCCCTGAAACTCAAAAGAGCGACGGGTGATGTTTTGTGCCAGTTTTGGGTTCTGGCAGGAGGCACACGGCCTGGGACACGGGCGTGTCCCAGGGCGTGTCAGGATTGTGTCGTCGATTTGGTCGAGAGGTCGACGAATTTCAGTCGATGTTGTGTCGAGACAGGGCACACGGCCTGCGACACGGGCGTGTCGCAGGGCATGTCGACCCGTGTCGACACTCAGCCCGCGAAGTCGACATGTTTTGCGCTCGACGAAGTGTCGAGACTTGGAACACGACCTGCGACACGGGCATGTTGCAGGACGTGTCGACCAGTGTCAACACTCGTCCCGGTGAGTCGACGAATTTTGCTCGACGATGTGTCGAGACAAGGCACACGGCCTAGGACACGGGCGTGTCCAAGGGCATGTCGTGAGGTCGACGACTCGACGAAGTGTCGAGTGTCAAGACCGTGTACACGGCCTGGAGCCCAGGCGTGTTGAGGTAGACACGGGTTAGGACACGGGCGTGTCCTAGAACCCGTGTAGTTCCCGGGTTGTTTTTGGGATAAATCGATGGGGGTACACGGCCGGGCACACTGCCGTGTCAGGTAGAACACAAGCATGTCAGGTCAAATACGGGCGTGTTCGATGCCCGTGTGTTGTTCCAGGCGCGTCGATTTTGACGACAAATGAGGCACACGCCCTGGACACGGGCGTGTGTCAGGCCGTGTTCGGTCCAGATTGTACATTTCAGACCCGAATCAAAGCCGTTCGTTTCTTTAATTGGTGATCCAACGGCTGGGGGTTGTTCCTGATGGGATATACCAGGTATTGGACCTTTGAAACCCTCACTTTTACTTGAGTGGTTATCTTTCTAAAGTATAGAGAGAGAGGAGAGCCAAGGAAGGAAGAAGAAGCTAGATCCGGCCATTGGAGGAGCTTCGAAGCTCCAAATCGCGAGACGACTCCGGATCCACGGAGGCGAAGAGAGTGTGGTTCTTTTCATCCGCTTACTTTTCCATGGCGCCAAAGAAGAAGGCTAGGGTAACGATTCTCTTCTTGAGCATGTGAAGCTCTCCTTCTTTGCATAGGAAGCTCGCTCTCGCGAGTTTGCGGTGAGTTGGAGGCATTCCTTCTGGTAGATATGTAAAGTCCCCATTTTGTAGAGTCCGTAAGCGAGAACGGACATAGGAATGATGTGTGAAGCCTATCTGGACATGTTGGTCTGGATCGGTGATGTTGCATTGCATTAATGCCGGAGAAGACTCCGTGCGATTGGTTGTTTTTCGGGTTTTCTACGTGGTAGATTGCAACAGGGAGCCTTGGGGATTAACCCAAAGGTGCACCCGGAAAACTGGGCGGATGCATGATCTTGCCAACTTGGTGGCCTGAGAGCTAACTTGAACATAACCGGGTTATGTGAAATGTGACGGAAATGGGACTCGGGAGAAGTTTGACACGCGCATATGGCTTAAACTATCGTTGTGATGTGAGCACGGGTTAGATGGAACCGTACCTGTTCTATGTCGTTCGGTTAAAGAGACCTAAGGGTACATGGCACTTGCCGTTGGCATAGATTAGGATCTTCGGCGGTCTATGGCTTAAATTATCGTGACCCAGGCTGAGAAGACAAAATTCTCATAGGTTTGGCCGTCAAAGCGGCGGTGGTCAGTCCGGAATGTCTATGGCTTTAATTGACGTGACATTGACCGGTTCGCCGAGAATGTACCCTGAGAGCACGGGGAGTGTGGCCGCGCAAGCCAACGTCTGTGATGAAATGAATATTGATATATTGCTCGCTTATGCTAATGAAATGCAGGGAAGGAGCATCGCCGCCCTGAGCTGGGGGCGGGATCGTTATAATTTGGTCAGCATTGCTGACCGTTGCCTTGTTTTGCCACCATACGGTGGTTTGTTGCATGCAGGTGCTGCTGGACAAAGCGGTCAATAGCGGGCTAAAGCCCAAACTGCGAAGCCGGACCTCGAAGGCCTAATTGGAGTGTTTACTGTTATTATTCATGTATGACCGGCCTGCGTGCCGTGGTTTGTAAATCATGTAATATCAAGTGAACCATTTTGTAAGGCCTTAAGGCCTGTTCTTGTGTATGTACAACATTCCTATTTGGTGTTAGTGGACATTCATGCTTTTGAGCTGGATTCTTTATTGCAACTTACTAAACTGCTTCTGCTAGAATGCTCTGTGTAGGACGTTATGATTGGTTGGATGGTTTCCATGAGTAACCACCTGGTCTGTCTATACTATATGGCGTCGGGCCCCGGCCAGACATACTGCTATATGACATGCGACGAATAGGGGGTGTTACAATTTGGTATCAGACTACTGGTTTTGTTCGGGCTTAAGATGAATTCGTGGGCGAATTCTTTTTAAGGGGTGGTGAGCACATTGTGTGCGTCATCGTTATAACAGTAAAATAATCCATGAATGTCCACTTAGGAATGAAAATACACGTATTTGAGGAACCTGCGTGTTCCTATAATTGTTGTTTGCAATTTTATTTGGACGCTTAACGCTGTTTTGTACCACTATAGGTGACCAGAAGTGGTGTTGGGCCGTCAGAACGCCGAGTTTCTGAGGCTATCAGTGCACCTAATGAAGCTCCTGCAACACCTCTATCGGCTGAGACCATACGATTGGTGGCCGAAGTAGTGTTGGCCATGATTAAGGCGCAGCCTGCAAGGCAAATGCAGCAGCCCGCTCCTGCGATAGAGCAGGTACCGCTGCAAGAGGCTGAGCTGAGGAGAGTGGAACAAGTGGTAGTGGAACCGTTGGTGCCAAGGAGGGCAACCGAGAGGCAGCTTAAGGATGTAATGAGCTTTAACCCTCCGGTATTGTCGGGGTTGGGAACCCCATCTCAAGCTGAAGACTGGCTCTCCAGGGTGAAGAGAGTCATGATAGCAACGGAGACGAAGGAGTGGCAAATGACCACAATTGCTACGTTCCTTTTGGACGGTGAAGCGAGAATGTGGTGGGAAGGATTGGAGCTGCATCTACTGAGAGGTAGACAACTTGTTGATGTCTCGATGGAGGAGTTCTCGAGATTTTTCTTGGCTAGATACCTCCCTTCGGCGCAGAGGATAGCGTTGGAGAACGAGTTCCTGAAATTGGTTCAAGGAGATAGTACCGTGGATGATTATCTCCACGAGTTTAATCGTCTGAGTCGTTATGCTAGCTCCACTATTTTGGATGAGGAGCGCAAGACTAATCACTTCTACGAAGCATTGAGAGATGAGTTGAGGTTACTACTCTCGGGGCCGATGACGTAGGGTTTCTTAACGTTGGTCAACACGGCCCGGTCCTTGGAGAAGGATATGAAGAACGTACAAGCAAAGAAAAGCTTGAGTGACAAGAAGTCTGAATTCAAAGTGCCGACTACTTCAAATTCTAGCTATCGAAGGTCCTTCAAGAAGCATAGGACTTCGGGTCCAGCTCCTTCTGGTGCCTCTGGGGAGACTACGGGTCGGACCCTGGGCGCATGTTTTACTTGAGGAAAATCGGGGCACTTTGCCCGCGATTGTTGGAGCGGACGTCCCAAGTCCGAGAGATGGTCGGGAGCAACCTATGAAGAGAAGGGCAAGGTGGTGGAGTCAACCGCGTCCCACTATGCTCCGGCCCAACCAAGGGTGTACAATCTTGGCCAACAGGAGGCCATCAAACAGGCGGATGTGGTGACAGGTACGATTTAATTTATAGCAAGTCAATTTCTTTAAATACTTGTTATGCACATGTTACCTTACCACTGCTTGTTTAGGATTTGTTTTGATTTGTGAAAATCCGGCAAGAGCACTCTTCGATACGGGAGCTTCACACTCCTTGTCCGAAGGATTTATATCACACATCGGAGTCCCTTCTTCGATGGCGAAGGATAAGTTGGATGTGTTGTTGCCCAATGGGTGTTCGATGCACGCGGATAGGATCTGCGATGTTAAGTGTAACACCCCCTATACGTCACATAGCATATAGCAGTAGGTCCGGCCAGGGCCCGACGCCATATGCCATAGACAGACCGGGTGGTTACTTATGGAAACCATCCAACCAATCTCAACGTCCTACACAGAGCATTCTAGCGGAAGCAGTTTATAAGAGTTGCAAAACAAGAACCCAGCAACAAGCATGAATGTCCACTAATAAGAAAATAGGAATGTTATTACAAAATACTCAAAACAAGCCTTAAGGCCTTACAAAATGTTTCACTTGACTGTTACATGATTTACAAACCACGGCACGCAGGCCGGTCATACATGAATAAAGCAATAAACATTTTCATTCGGGCCTTCGAGGGCCGGCTTCGCAAAAAGGGCTTTAGCCCGCTATTGACCGCTTGGTCCAGCTGCACCTGCAAACAACAAACCACCGCACGGTGGCAAAACAAGGCAACGGTCAGCAATGCTGACCAAATTATAACGATCCCGCCCCCAACTCGGGGCGGCGATGCTCCTTCCCTGCATTTCATTAGCATAAGCGAGCAATGTAAATATAGTCATTTCATCACAGGCGGAGGCTCAACGGCCACACACCCCGTGCACTCAGGGCACATTCTTGGTGAACACAGTCTAAGTCTGCCGACTCACCACCATCCCCTCTCGGACGGCCAAACAATGAGCAGTTTGTCTTCCTGGCATGGGTCACGGTAATTAAAACCATAGACCGCCGAAGACCCTCATCTATGCCAACGGCCCTAATCCGAACGACATAGAGTGGGTACGGTTCCATCTAACCCGTGCTCACAACGCAACGGTAATTTAAACCATATGCGCCCGCAACGGTAATTTAAACCATATGCGCAGGTCAAACTTCTCCCGAGTCCCATTACCATCACAAGTCACATAACCCGGTTATGTTCAAGTTGGCTTTCAAGCCACCAAGTTGGCAAGATCTCGTATCCGCCCAGTTTTCCGGGTGCACCTTTGGGTTAGTCCCCAAGGCTCCCTGCTGCAATCTACCGCATAGAAAACCCGAAAAACAACCAATAGCACGGAGTCTTCTCCGGCCTTATGCAATGCAACATCACCGATCCAGCCTAACATGTCCGGGTAGGCTTCACACATCACGCCTATGTCCGTTCTCGCATACGGACTCTAAACAACGGGGACTTCACATATCTACCCGAAGGAATGCCTCCATCTCTCCGCAAACTCGCGAGAGCGGGCTTCCTATGCAAAGAAAGAGAGCGACTCATGCTCAAGTTGAGGATCGTTACCATTGCGTTCCTCTTTGGCGCCATCGGAAAGTAATCGGATGGAAATGACCGCACTACCGTTGCCTCCGCGGATCCGGAGTCGGCTTGCGATTCGGAGCTCCGAAGCTCCTCCAATGGCGGATCTAGCTCCTTCTTCTTCACTTAGCTCTCCTCTCTCTCTAAGACTTTAGAAAGAGATCACTTAAGAAAAAGTGAGGGTTTTCTAAGTCAAACCCTGGGTATATCCCTTCAGGAACAACCCCTAGCCATTGGATCTTCAGTCAAAGAAATGAACGGCTTTGATTCAGGACTGAAATGCCCAATCTGGACCGAACACGGCCTAGCACACGCCCGTGTCCAGGGCCGTGTGCCTCATTCGCCGTCAAAATCGAATCACCTGGAACCTCACACGGGTATCGAACACGCCCGTGTTCGAGCTGACACGCCCGTGTTCCACCTGACACGGCCGTGTAGCCGGCCGTGTACCCTATGATTTTTGCCCGTTTTCAACCCGAGCACTGCACGGGTTCTAGGACACGCCCGTGTCCATGCCCGTGTCACCTTGATATGCCTGGGCTCCATGCCATGTACACGGTCTCGACACTCCGCGGCTAAGTGTCGACACGGGTCGACACGCCCTACGACACGCCCGTGTCGCAGGCCGTGTGCCCAGTCTCGACACATTGTCGACACCAAAGTGTCGACTTCGCGGGACGAGTGTCGACACGGGTTGACACGCCCTGCGACACGCCCGTGTCGCAGGCCGTGTGCCCGGTCTCGACACAACGTCAAAGCACTATGTCGACTTCACGGCTAAGTGTCGACACGGGTCGACACGCCCTGCGACACGCCCGTGTCGCAGGCCGTGTGCCCAGTCTCGACACAATGTCGAGACCAAAGTGTCGACTTCACGCCTTAGTGTCGACACAGGCTTGACACGCCCTGGGACACGCCCGTGTCCCAGGCCGTGTGCCTGCAGCCAGAACTCAAACTGGCCCAAAACATCCCCCTTTGCTCCTTTGAGTTTCGGGGCGTTACAACTCTACCCCTCTTAAAAGAATTTCGTCCACGAAATTACATAAAGGAAAAACATGTACAAAACCAAAATTTGTACCTGAGCGGAACAACTCCGGATACTCGTCAAGCATCGTCTGCTCTCGCTCCCAAGAGAGCTCCTCACGACCGCAATTGTCCCAACGGACCTTGACCATCCTGATCTCTTTATTGCGTAGCCGCTTGACTTCCGAGTCCTCAATCCGCACGGGCTTGACTTTTGTCGTTAGCCCACTATCCAACGGCACTTGATCGACCGCGATCACTTGCGTAGGCTCTTGCACCGCCTTCCGAAGTACCGAAATGTGGAATACATCATGTAAACCACTAAGCTCCACCGAAAGCTTCAACCTATAGGCCGCTTCACCAACTCGCTCCAGAACCTCAAACGGTCCAAGGTACCTCGGGCTTAGCTTTTTCAATCGTCGCACCCGCGAGACACCCTTGAACGGCTTGATCTTTAGGTACACATAATCACCCACAGCGAACTCCACGTTCCTGTGCTTGGCATTATAGTATTTTGCTTGCCGGTCCTGAGCGATAAGCAACCTATCCCGAATGGTTCTCACCAAAGAAGTAGCATCCTCCACTTCCGATCGCTTATACAACTTTGACTCGCCCGTTTCTAACCAAGACAACGGCGTGCGACATCTTCTACCATATAGGGCCTCGAAAGGCGCCAT
Source organism: Platanthera guangdongensis (assembly GCA_039583875.1). Lineage (NCBI taxonomy): Eukaryota > Viridiplantae > Streptophyta > Magnoliopsida > Asparagales > Orchidaceae > Platanthera > Platanthera guangdongensis. The sequence goes on along the minus strand of CM077158.1, from coordinate 142,817,981 downwards.
CTGAATACTTGCTTGGTAGCTGTTGTTGTATGCGAACTCCACCAAATAAAGGTGGTCCTCCCATTGCTTTCCAAAGTCCAAGACACACATGCGAAGCATGTCTTCCATGGTTCTATTGACCCTCTCGGTCTGCCCATCCGTTTTCGGATGGAAGGCTGTGCTGAACTTCAACTTAGTTCCCAACATTTGCTGCACCAGCCTCCAATCATTGGACGTGAACCGCCCATCTCGGTCACTCACGATGCTGCGGGGCACACCATGAAGCCGTACTATGTTATCCACATAAAGCTTTGCCAGCTTCTCCACCGGATCATCCTTCCTATGCGGGATAAAATGCGACACCTTCGTTAATCGATCAACAACCACCCAAATGGCGTCGTTCCCCTTTTGCGACCTTGGCAAACCGTGCACAAAGTCCATAGAGATGTCGTCAAATTTCCACTCCGGAATAGGCAAGGACTTAAGAAATCCTCCCGGCTTTTGGCACTCCGCCTTTACCAAGGCGCAGGTTTGGCACTTCGCTACGTATAGCGCCACATCCTTCTTTAAACCCGGCCACCAAAACAGTTTCTTTATATCGCGGTACATCTTCGTGCTCCCTGGGTGAATCGAGTACTTGGTATGGTGCGCCTCGTACAACAACTCCACCCGTAGATTGCCCACACTTGGGACGCACAAACGACCGTCTTTCCACAGCAATCCGTCCTCCACAACGAATTGGGAATTTGACCCATCCAGAGCCTCTATCATGAACTGCTTCATATGAGCATCCATATCCAAAGCCTGCCGAATCCGATCAGCCAGGTCATATTGGACTTCAGTCCAATTCAGCACTGCTTCAGCACTAGATTGTCTATCCACACAAACAATCTCCAATGCCTCCAACTCCCGCACCAATCGCTCATCATGCACCGATAGCCAATTGGCTTGAGCTGGGGCTCAGCGACTCAACGCGTCCGCAACCGCATTCCCTTTGCCAGGCACGTAGTGGATCTTGAAAGTATAGTCCCCCAGGAAATCCATCCACCTACGCTGCCGCATATTCAGATCCTTCTGATCTATAAGATACTTCAGGCTCTTGTGATCGGTGTAGATATCAATCTTCACACCGTACAAATAGTGTCTCCACAGCTTCAAGGCAAAAATCACGGCCGCTAACTCCAAGTCATGGACCGGATAATTCCTCTCGTGCACTTTTAGCTGTCTCGAGCCATAAGCTATCACGCTTCCGTGCTGCAGTAGCACGCAACCCAAACCGCTGCCCGAAGCATCGCTATATATCTCATAGCCTTCGGTCCCAACCGGCGAACTCAGCACAGGTGCCGTGGTTAACCGACACTTCAATTCCTCAAAAGCTCGCGCGCACTCCGGCGTCCAAACGAACTTATGCTCCTTCCTCGTCAAAGTAGTGAGAGGTAACGCTATCCGCGAGAAGTTCTCTACGAAGCGCCTATAATAGTCGGCAAGCCCCAAAAAGCTCCAGACTTCTGCTACCGTAGCAATCTCAGGCCACTCCCGTATCGCAACAATCTTCGCCGGATCCACAGCAATACCCTCTCCACTCACTATATGCCCGAGGAACGCCACTGAGGATAGCCAAAACTCGCACTTCGAGAACTTGGCATACAACTGGTTTCTCCTTAGCGTCTCCAACACCAAATGAAGATGCTTGAAGTGATCTTCCTCACTTTGCGAGTACACCAAAATATCATCGATGAAGACGATCACGAAATGGTCCAAGTACTCCCTGAAAGTCCTGTTCATCAAATCCATGAACACCGACGGCGCATTAGTCAGCCCAAACGACATGACCGTAAACTCATAATGCCCGTATCTCGTACTAAACGCTGTCTTCGGGATATTACTCTCCCTTATCCGCAGCTAATAGTACCCAGCCTTGAGATCCAACTTCGAGTACACCGTCGACCCGACTAACTGATCGAAGAGATCATCAATCCGGTGGATCGGGTACTTGTTCTTCTCCGTCAGCTTGTTCAGCTCTCGATAATCAATACATAACCTCAAGCTTCCGTCCTTCTTCTTAACAAAGAGGACCGGTGCGCTCCAAGGCGAAGAACTCGGGCGCACATACCCTTGCTCCAACAACTCTTGCAGTTGAACTTTCAGTTCCGCCATTTCCTTAGGCGCTAGCCGATACGGAGATCGTGACACAGGCTTTGCACCCGGCACTAGCTCGATCGTAAAATCTATCTCCCGTTGAGGCGGGGCTCCAGGAAGATCTGCGGGGAACACATCAGGGTATTCCGATACCACTGAAATACAATCCAACGCGGGCTTCGGCTTTGCAACCTCCACTAGTGTAAAGAACAGTTCTGCTCCAGCACGAATAGCCTTCACCACCTAAAGAGCAGACATCAACGTCTTGCTCGACCCCTTTAAGCCCGTAAAAGTCGTCTCACGACTTGCACCCAGCTTGACTTCCTTGCTACCGCAATCTATATGGGCCTGCTACTCCGAGAGCCAGTCCATGCCAAATATGACGTCGAACTCCACCAACGGAAGTAAGGACGCCCGCAGGTCAAACTCCTGCTCTCCAATATGAATCTTAACATCGCAGATCCTATCCGCTCGCATCGAACACCCATTTGGCAACAACACGTCCAACTTATCCTTCGCCATCGAAGAAGGGACTCCGATGCGTAATATAAATCCTTCGGACAAGAAGGAGTGTGAAGCTCCCGTATCAAAGAGTGCTCGTGCCGGATTTTCACAAATCAACACAAATCCTAAACAAGTAGTGGTAAGGTAACATGTGCATAACAAGCATATAAAGGAATTGACTTGCTATAAATTAAACCGTACCTGTCACCACGTCAGCTTGTTTAATGGCCTCCTGTTGGCCAAGATTGTAGACCCTTGGTTGGGCCGGAGCATAATGGGATGCGGTCGATTCCACCGCCTTTCCCTTTTCTTCATAAGTGGCTCCCGGCCTCCTCTCGGACTTAGGACGTCCGCTCCAACAATCACGGGTGAAATGCCCCGTCTTGCCACAAGTAAAACACGCACCCGGGGTCCGACTCGTAGTCGCCCCAGAAGCACCAGAAGGAGCTGGACCCGAAGTCCTATGCTTCTTAAAGAATCTTTGATAGCCAGACTTTGAAGTAGTCGGCACTTTGAACCCAGATTTCTTCTCGCCCAAGCTTTTCTTTGCCTGCACATTCTTCATGTCCTTCTCCAAGGACCGGGCAGTATTGACCAAGGTTAAGAAACCCTGCGTCATCGGCCCCGAAAGTAATAGTCTCAACTCATCTCTCAGACCTTCGTAGAAGCGATTAGTCTTGCGCTCCTCATCCATGATGGTAGAGCTCGCATAACGACTCAACTGCGTAAACTCGTGGAGATATTCATCCACACTCCTCTCACCCTGCACCAACTTCAGGAACTCATTCTCCAACGCTATCTTCTGCGTCGAAGGAAGGTATCTAGCCAAGAACAATCTCGAGAACTCCTCTATCGAGACATCACCAAGTTGCCTACCTCTCAGTAAGTGCAGCTCCAATCCTTCCCACCACATCCTTGCTTCGCCGTCCAAAAGGAACGTAGCGATGGTGGTCATTTGCCACTCCTCCGTCTCAGTCGCTGTCATGACTCTCTTCACCCTGGAGAGCCAGTCTTCAGCCTGAGATGGGGTTCCCAACCCCAAGAATAACGGAGGGTTAAAGCTCATTACATGCTTCAACTGCCTCTCAGTTGCCCTCCTTGGCACTATTGGTTCCACAATCACTTGCTCCACCCTCCTCGGCTCAGCCTCTTGAAGAGGTACTTGCTCCATCACAGGAGCGGGCTGCTGTGCTTGCCTTCCAGGCTGCGCATTGATCACGGCCAACACCGCTTCAGCCACCAATCGAATATTCTCAGCCGATAGAGGTGTTGCAGGAGCAACATCCGGTGCACTACTTGCCTCAGAAACTCGGCGTTCTGACGGCCCAACACCACTTCGGGTCACCTATAGTGGTACAAAACACCGTTAAGCGACCAAATAAATTGCAAACAGCAATTATAGGAACACGCAGGTTCCTCAAACACGAGTATTTTCATTCCTAAGTGGACATTCATGGGTTCTTTTTACTGTTATTACGATGACGCACACAATGTGCTCACCACCCCTTAAAAAGAATTCGCCCACGAATTCACTTTAAGCCCGACCAAAACCAGTAGTCGGATACCAAATTGTAACACCCCCTATCCATCACATAGCATATAGCAGTAGGTCCGGCCGGGGCCCGACGCCATATGCCACAGACAGACCGGGTGGTTACTTATGGAAACCATCCAACCAATCTCAACGTCCTACACAGAGCATTCTAGCGGAAGCAGTTTATAAGAGTTGCAAAACAAGAACCCAGCAACAAGCATGAATGTCCACTAATAAGAAAATAGGAATGTTATTACAAAATACTCAAAACAAGCCTTAAGGCCTTACAAAATGTTTCACTTGACTGTTACATGATTTCCAAACCACGACACGCAGGCCAGTCATACATGAATAAAGCAATAAACATTTTCATTCGGGCCTTCGAGGGCCGGCTTCGCAAAAAGGGCTTTAGCCCGCTATTGACCGCTTGGTCCAGCTGCACCTGCAAACAACAAACCACCGCACGGTGGCAAAACAAGGCAACGGTCAGCAATGCTGACCAAATTATAACGATCCCGCCCCCAACTCGGGGCGGCGATGCTCCTTCCCTGCATTTCATTAGCATAAGCGAGCAATGTAAATATAGTCATTTCATCACAGGCGGAGGCTCAACGGCCACACACCCCGTGCACTCAGGGCACATTCTTGGTGAACGCAGTCTAAGTCTGCCGACTCACCACCATCCCCTCTCGGACGGCAAAACAATGAGCAGTTTGTCTTCCTGGCATGGGTCACGGTAATTAAAACCATAGACTGGCGAAGACCCTCATCTATGCCAACGGCCCTAATCCGAACGACATAGAGTGGGTACGGTTCCATCTAACCCGTGCTCACAACGCAACGGTAATTTAAACCATATGCGCCCGCAACGGTAATTTAAACCATATGCGCAGGTCAAACTTCTCCCGAGTCCCATTACCATCACAAGTCACATAACCCGGTTATGTTCAAGTTGGATTTTAAGCCACCAAGTTGGCAAGATCTCTTATCCGCCCAGTTTTCCGGGTGCACCTTTGGGTTAGTCCCCAAGGCTCCCTGCTGCAATCTACCGCGTAGAAAACCCGAAAAACAACCAATAGCACGGAGTCTTCTCCGGCCTTATGCAATGCAACATCACCGATCCAGACTAACATGTCCGGGTAGGCTTCACACATCATGCCTATGTCCGTTCTCGCATACGGACTCTAAACAACGGGGACTTCACATATCTACCCGAAGGAACGCCTCCAACTCTCCGCAAACTCGCGAGAGCGGACTTCCTATGCAAAGAAAGAGAGTGACTCATGCTCAAGTTGAGGATCGTTACCCTTGCGTTCCACTTTGGCACCATCGGAAAGTAATCGGATGGAAATGACCGCACTAGCGTTGCCTCCGCGGATCCGGAGTCGGCTTACGATTCGGAGCTCCGAAGCTCCTCCAATGGCGGATCTAGCTCCTTCTTCTTCACTTAGCTCTCCTCTCTCTCTAAGACTTTAGAAAGAGATCACTTAAGAAAAAGTGAGGGTTTTCTAAGTCAAAACTCGGGTATATCCCTTCAGGAACAACCCCTAGCCGTTGGATCTTCAGTCAAAGAAATGAACGGCTTTGATTCGGGACTGAAATGCCCAATCTGGACCGAACACGGCCTGGCACACGCCCGTGTCCAGGGCCGTGTGCCTCATTCGCCGTCAAAATCAAATCACCTGGAACCTCACACGGGTATCGAACACGCCCGTGTTCGAGCTGACACGCCCGTGTTCCACCTGACACGGCCGTGTAGACGACCGTGTACCCCATGATTTTTGCCCGTTTTCAACCCGAGCACTGCACGGGTTCTAGGACACGCCCGTGTCCATGCCCGTGTCACCTTGACATGCCTGGGCTCCAGGCCGTGTACACGGTCTCGACACTCCGCGGCTAAGTGTCGACACGGGTCGACACGCCCTGCGACACGCCCGTGTCGCAGGCCGTGTGCCCAGTCTCGACACATTGTCGACACCAAAGTGTCGACTTCGCGGGACGAGTGTCGACACGGGTTGACACGCCCTGCGACACGCCCGTGTCGCAGGCCGTGTGCCCGGTCTCGACACAACGTCAAAGCACTGTGTCGACTTCACGGCTAAGTGTCGACACGGGTCGACACGCCCTGCGACACGCCCGTGTCGCAGGCCGTGTGCCCAGTCTCGACACAATGTCGAGACCAAAGTGTCGACTTCACGCCTTAGTGTCGACACAGGCTTGACACGCCCTGGGACACGCCCGTGTCCCAGGCCGTGTGCCTGCAGCCAGAACTCAAACTGGCCCAAAACATCCCCCTTTGCTCCTTTGAGTTTCGGGGCGTTACATTAAGACTCCTATTGGGAATCAGGAGTTCGATCTGCAAGCGTCGTTACTTCCGTTGGTGGATTTCGACGTTATTTTTGGCATGGACTGGCTCTCAGAGCAGCAAGCCTATATAGATTGCGGTCGCAAGGAAGTCAAGCTGGGAGCAAGTCGTGAGATGACTATTACGGGCTTAAAGGGGTCGAGCAAGACGTTGATGTTTGCTCTTCAGGTGGTGAAGGCGGTTCGTGCCGGTGCAAAACTGTTTCTTTACACTAGTGGAGGTTGCAAAACCGAAGCCCGTGTTGGATAGTATTTCAGTGGTATCGGAATACCCTGATGTGTTTCCCGCAGATCTTCCTGGAGCCCCGCCTCAGCGGGAGATAGATTTCACAATTGAGCTAGTGCCAGGTGCAAATCCTGTGTCACGATCTCCATATCGGCTAGCGCCTAAGGAAATGGCGGAGCTGAAAGTTCAACTGCAAGAGTTGTTGGAGCAAGGCTATGTGCACCCGAGTTCTTCGCCTTGGAGCGCGCTGGTCCACTTTGTTAAGAAGAAGGACGGAAGCTTGAGGCTATGTATTGATTATCGGGAGCTCAACAAGTTGACGGAGTAGAACAAGTACCCGATCCCCCGGATTGATGATCTTTTTGATCAGTTAGTCGGGTCGACGGTGTACTCGAAGTTGGATCTCAAGGTTGGGTACTATCAGCTGCGAATAAGTGAGAGTGATATCCCGAAGACAGCGTTTAGTACGAGATACAGGCATTATGAGTTTACGGTCATGCCGTTTGGTCTGTCTAATGCGTCGTCAGTGTTCATGGATTTGATGAACAGGACTTTCAGGGAGTACTTGGACCATTTTGTGATCGTCTTCATCGACGATATTTTGGTGTACTCGCAAAGTGAGGAAGATCACTTCAAGCATCTTCATTTGGTTTTCGAGACGCTAAGGAGGAATCAACTGTATGCCAAGTTCTCGAAGTGCGAGTTTTGGTTATCCTTAGTGGCGTTCCTCGGCCATATCGTGAGTGGAGAGGCTATTGATTTGGATCCGGCGAAGATTGTTGCGATATGGGAGTGGCATGTGCTTGCTACGGTAGCGGAAGTACGGAGCTTTCTGGGGCTTGCCGGCTATTATAGGCGCTTCGTAGAGAAATTCTTGCGGATAGCGTTACCTATCACTACTTTGACGAGGAAGGAGCAGAAGTTCGTTTGGACGCCGGAGTGCGCGCGAGCTTTTGAGGAGATGAAGTGTCGGTTGACCACGACACCTGTGTTGAGTTCGCCATGTGGGACCGAAGGCTATGAGATTTACAGTGATGCTTCGGGCAGCGGTTTGGGTTGCGTGCTACTACAACACGGAAGTGTAATAGCTTATGGCTCGAGACAGCTAAAAGTCCATGAAAGGAACTATCCGGTCCATGACTTGGAGTTAGCGGCTGAGATTTTTGCCTTGAAGATGTGGAGACACTATTTGTATGGTGTGAAGATTGATATCTACACCGATCATAAGAGCCTGAAGTATCTGATTGATCAGAAAGATCTGAATATGCAGCAACATAAATGGATGGAGTTCTTAGGAGACTATACATTCAAGATCCACTACGTGACTGGTAAAGGGAATACGGTTGCGGACGCGTTGAGTCGTCGACCCCCAGCTCAAGCCAATTGGCTATCGGTGCATGATGAGCAGTCGGTACGGGAGTTGGAGGCGTTGGAGATTTTTTGTGTGGATAGACAATCAAGTGCTGAGGTAGTACTGAATTGGACTGAAGTCCAATATGACCTCTCTGATCGGATTCGGCAGGCTTTGGATATGGATGCCCATATGAAGTAGTTCATGGTAGAGGCTCTGGATGGGTCAAATTCCCAATTTGTTGTGGAGGACGGATTGCTTTGGAAAAACGGTCGTCTGTGCGTCCCAAGTGTGGGCGATTTGCGGGTGGAATTGTTGTACGAGGCACACCATACTAAGTACTCAATTCACCCGGGGAGCACGAAGATGTACCGTGATGTCAAGAAACTGTTTTGGTGGACAGGTTTGAAGAAGGATGTGTCGCTCTACGTAGCAAAGTGCCAAACTTGCGCCTTGGTGAAGGCGGAGTGCCAAAAGCCGGGAGGATTTCTGAAGTCCTTGCCTATTCCGGAATTGAAATTCGACGACATCTCGATAGACTTTGTGCATGGTTTTCCAAGGTCGCAAAAGGGCAACGGCGCCATTTGGGTGGTCGTGGATCGGTTAACGAAGGTGTCGTATTTCATCCCGCATAGGAAGGATGATCCGGTGGAGAACTTGGCAAAACTGTATATGGATAACATTGTACGGCTTCATGGTGTGCCCCGCAGCATCGTGAGTGACCGAGATGGGCGGTTCACGTCCAATGATTGGAGGCTTGTGCAGCAAATGTTGGGAACAAAGTTAAAATTCAGCACAGCCTTCCATCCGCAAACGGATGGACAGACCGAGAGGGTCAATAGAACCATGGAAGACATGCTCCGCATGTGTGTCTTGGATTTTGGGAAGCAATGGGAAGACCACCTTTATTTGGTGGAGTTCGCATACAACAATAGCTACCAAGCGAGTATTCAAATGGCGCCCTTCAAGGCCTTATGTGGTAGAAAATGTTGCACGCTGTTGTCTTGGCTAGAAACGGGTGAGTCAAAGTTGTATAAGCGATTAGAAGTGGAGGATGCTACTTCTTTGGTGAGAACCATTCAGGAGAGGTTGCTTATCGCTCAGGACCGGCAAGCGAAGTACTATAATGCCAAGCACAGGAAGGTGGAGTTCGCCGTGGGCGATTGGGTGTACTTAAAGATCAAGCCGTTCAAGGGTGTCTCGTGGGTGCGGTGATTGAAAAAGCTAAGCACGAGGAACCTTGGGCCGTTTGAGGTTCTGGAGCGAGTTGGTGAAGCAGCCTATCAGTTGAAGCTTTCAGTGGAGCTTGGTGGATTACATGATGTATTCCATATTTCGGTGCTTCGGAAGGTGGTGCAAGAGCCTTCGCAAGTGATCGCGGTTGATCAAGTGCCGATGGATAGTGGGTTGATGACAAAAGTCAAGCCCGTGCGGATTGAGGACTCGGAGGTCAAGCAGCTACGCAATAAAGAAATCAGGATGGTCAAGGTCCGGTGGGACAATTGCGGTCGTGAGGAGCTCTCTTGGGAACGAGAGCAGACTATGCTTGACGAGTATCCGGAGTTGTTCCGCTCAGGTACAAATTTTGGTTTTGTACATGTCTTTCCTTTATATAATTTCGTGGACGAAATTCTTTTAAGAGGGGGAGAGTTGTAACGCCCCGAAACTCAAAAGAGCGACGGGTGACGTTTTGTGCCAGGTTTGGGTTCTAGCAGGAGGCACACGGCCTGGGACACGGGCGTGTCCCAGGGCGTGTCAGGCTTGTGTCGTCGAGTTGGTCGAGAGGTCGACGAATTTCAGTTGACGTTGTGTCGAGACAGTGCACACGGCATGCGACACGGGCGTGTCGCAGGGCGTGTCGACCCGTGTCGACACTCAGCCCGCGAATTCGACATGTTTTGCGCTCGACGAAGTGTCGAGACTTGGCACACGGCCTGCGACACGGGCATGTCGCAGGGCATGTCAACCAGTGTCGACACTCGTCCCCTTGAGTCGATGAATTTTGCTCGACGATGTGTCGAGACAAGGCATACGACCTAGGACACGGGCGTGTCCAAGGCCGTGTCGTGAGGTCGACGAACTTCGCTCGACGAAGTGTCGAGTGTCGAGACCGTGTACACGGCCTGGAGCCCAGGCGTGTTGAGGTAGACACGGGTTAGGACACGGGCGTGTCCTAGAACCCGTGTAGTTCTCAGGTTGTTTTCGGGATAAATCGATGGTGGTACACGGCCGGACACACGGCCGTGTCAGGTGGAACACGGGCATGTCAGGTCAAACACGGGCATGTTCGATGCCCGTGTGTTGTTCCAGGCGCGTCGATTTTGATGGTGAATGAGGCGCACGGCCCTGGACACGGGCGTGTGCCAGGCCATTTTCGGTCCAGATTGTACATTTTACGCCCGAATCAAAGCCGTTCGTTTCTTTAATTGGTGATCCAACGGCTGGGGGTTGTTCCTGATGGGATATACCCGGGATTGGACCTTTGAAACCCTCACTTTTACATGAGTGGTCATCTTTCTAAAGTATAGAGAGAGAGGAGAGCCAAGGAAGGAAGAAGAAGCTAGATCCAGCCATTGGAGGAGCTTCGAAGCTCCAAATCGCGAGCCGACTCCGGATCCACGGAGGTGAAGAGAGTGCGGTGCTTTTCATCCACTTACTTTTCCATGGCGCCAAATAAGAACGCTAGGGTAACAATTCTCTTCTTGAGCATGTGAAGCTCTCCTTCTTTGCATAGGAAGCCCGCTCTCGTGAGTTTGCGGTGAGTTGGAGGCATTCCTTCGGGTAGATATGTAAAGTCCCCGTTGTGTAGAGTCCGTAAGCGAGAACGGACATAGGAATGATGTGTGAAGCCTATCCGGACATGTTGGTCTGGATCGGTGATGTTGCATTGCATAAATGCCGGAGAAGACTCCGTGCGATTGGTTGTTTTTCGTGTTTTCTACGTGGTAGATTGCAACAGGGAGCCTTGGGGATTAACCCAAAGGTGCACCCGGAAAACTGGGCGGATGCGTGATCTTGCCAACTTCGTGTCCTGAGAGCTAACTTGAACATAACCAGGTTATGTGAAATGTGACGGAAATGGGACTCGGGAGAAGTTTGACCCGTGCATATGGCTTAAACTGTCGTTGCGATGTGAGCAAGGGTTAGATGGAACCGTACCCGTTCTATGTCGTTTGGTTAAAGAGACCTAAGGGTACGTAGCACTTGCCGTTAGCATAGATTAGGGTCTTCGGTGGTCTATGGCTTAAATTGTCGTGACCCAGGCTGAGAAGACAAGATGCTCATATGTTTGGCCGTCAAAGCTGCGGTGGTGAGTCCGAAATATCTATGGTTTTAATTGACGTGACATCGAACGGTTCGCCGAGAATGTGCCCTGAGAGCACGGGGCGTGTGGCCGTGCGAGCCAATGTCTGTGATGAAATGAATATTGATATATTGCTCGCTTATGCTAATGAAATGCAGGAAAGGAGCATCGCCGCCCTGAGCTGGGGGCAGGATTGTTATAATTTGGTCAGCATTGCTGACCGTTGCCTTGTTTTGCCACTGTGCGGTGGTTTGTTGCTTGCAGGTGCTGCTGGAGCAAGCTGTCAATAACGGGCTAAAGCCCAAACTGCGAAACCGACCCTCGAAGGCCTAATTGGAGTGTTTACTGTTTTTATTCATGTATGACCGGCTTGCGTGCCGTGGTTTGTAAATCATGTAATATCAAGTGAACCATTGTGTAAGGCCTTAAGGCCTGTACTTGTGTATATACAACATTCCTATTTGGTGTTAGTGAACATTCATTCATTTGAGCTGGGTTCTTTATTGCAACTTACTAAACTGCTTCCGCTAAAATGCTCTGTGTAGGACGTTATGATTGGTTGGATGGTTTCAATGAGTAAACACCCGATCTGTCTGTGCTATATGGCGTCGGGCCCCGGCCGGACCTACTCTATATGACATGCGACGGATAGGGGGTGTTACATTTATGATCTGAAAAAATCTCGCAGTCGACTCCGTATAGATAGTGCCTCCAAACCTTCAAGGCGAACACCACTGCTCCCAACTCCAAATCGTGAACCGGGTAATTGATTTCATGCTTCTTCAGTTGCCTTGAAGCATAAGCAATCACATGCCCGTGCTGCATCAATACCACTCCCATCCCTTAATATGATGCGTTCGTGTAAACTTGAAATCCTTCCTTCCCAGATGGAAGTGCAAGGATGGGGGCGGAGGTAAGTCTATCCTTTAACTCCTGAAATGCTGCTTCACATTGAGGCGTCCACTCAAATGGCACACCCTTCTTCGTCAAGGAGGTAAGAGGAAGAGCAACCTTTGAAAATCCTTTCACGAACTTGTGGTAGTACCCGGCAAGTCCAAGGGAACTCCTCACATCGGCCGCCAACTTCAAGGGCGACCACTCTTTCACGGCTCGCACCTTGGCTGGGTCCACCGCTAGTCCAGCTCCACTGATTACATGGCCTAAGAAGGCGATCTCTTTGAGCCAAAATTCGCATTTGCTGAACTTGGCGAACAAAGCATGCTCTTTTAATTTCTTCAGAACCAAAGCCAGGTGCCCGGTATGCTCTTCTTCCGTCTTTGAGTAGACCAGTATATCGTCGATGAAGACGATGATGAAGACATCCAAATAGGGTTCGAATACCTTGTTCATCAGGCTCATGAAAGCCGAAGGGGCATTTGTGAGCCCAAACGACATTACCGTGAACTCATACAACCCATATCTTGAACTGAAAGCCGTCTTCTGGATGTCCTCCTCATGTATCCTCAACTGATAGTATCCCGAGCGCAAGTCCAGCTTTGAAAACCAATGCACTCCCACTAGTTGATCGAACAACTCATCGATCCGAGGTAGCAGATAAGTGTTCTGCACCGTCAGCCAGTTGAGTTCCCGATAGTCTATACACAAGCGCAGGGTTCCATCCTTCTTCTTCACAAACAATACAGGGGCTCCCCAGGGTGACGAACTGGGGCGAATGAACCCTGACTCCACCAGTTCTTGCAATTGAACTCTAAACTCCGAGAGTTCCTTCGGGGCCATTCGGTAAGGGGCCTTGGATACATGCTTGGCACCTGGTACCAGATTAATACGGAAATCAACTTCTCTATGAGTGGGTAACCCTGGTAGTTTCTCTGGAAACACCTCGGGAAAGTCCCGCACTACCCGAACATCTTTTACCTCCAATGCTACCTCCTTCAACTCAAAAAAGATCATGAAGACCTCATCCCCTTTCATATGGGCCTTTACAGTTTGAACTGAAGATAAGAGCATACAGGGTGCGAAATTAATACCTTGGAATATAACCTCGGTGTCCCCATGCTTAGGTTGGTGTACATTTAGTAAAACTACGAAAATTGTGATAACATGGGATATGGTCATAGGAAGTGGAGAGAAATGCATGCTAATTTGGTAAGATGAAAGAGAGCTTCATTAGGAACCATGACGAGGAGAGTGTTGGGTTGGCTAGAGTTAAGAGGTGCTCGGGATCGACGAAAGATCGTCCTTCCTATGGTGGGAGGGAGAGAGAGAGATAGTAAAAATACACTAGTGTTAGATCCAGAGTAATATTAAAAATGGATAGGGAATCGGCTGTTAACCAATAACAATAAGTGCCTTATTTAAGGGAGCTTTGAGCTTCAGCCCATTGTAGTTCCTAGTGTCCTCGAGAGCCCTTCACGGGGAATACCTTAGGCAGTCCTGGGCTAACCTAAACAATAAGTAAAATCAATGTTTAAAAGAGCAACTAGTATAAGTAGGGATTCACAATTCAGATACCTCGGTATCTCGGGAGGTTGGTTAGGTTAGTTTGATTAGTCATCCGAATGGTAGGTTCAGAAGGTAGATGTAACGGACGTGATAGTCCGGGGAGCCGGTGGCTCAAAAGGATTTGGATACATAAATAAGGTGGTGGGACTTCAGTATTAGACGCTCTTTCACACTGACGTCGATTCGTTGACTCGGCGGGTGTGGTTGACACTTAGTCAATGAAGGTCTGGTGGATATGGTCAGCACTAGTACGTGGTGACTCTAGGTTGTGTCCTTCTAGAGGCGTACGTAAGGGCTAGTCTTGGTAGTGTAGATGCCCACCTAGGAGTGGGGGGCCTGACCCACTGTCTCCGTTTGGTACTACGGAGGTTCTTGGGAGTGAAGCTAGCTTCCGAAATGGGGGGAACTAAAGGTCTGTGTGTATATAGTTGTGTGTGTGAGTTGTACTTGCGTGAATCATGGCAAAACATAGCACTAGACTCATACTTGCATTTTAACCTGACACCCCATTGTATAAATCAGTATGGGACTTTTTATACGATGGGATCCTTACAAAAGACCCCTTAACTTATAAGTTTGTATGAACATTCATATAAGTTAAGGTTACTTACTTCTTAGTATGTCTTTCTTACATATGCTTCTTGTTCTTCTTGTTTACCTTACTGCTTACTATCATAGAACTGCTAGAATGTACCTTTCTTCCTTAGCTATATATGCATTATAATTAACTGCTAGAATAGTTCCACCGTCACCTGCTTTGATTACTCTCCACCTTCATAGCTTCCTATTCCTCCTCCCCGCTCGGTGCCTAGGAGCCATGGGGGAGGGGTAGGGGATGATAGGACTTAGTTTTTTTGAATAACGGTTTTCGGACCACAACATTCTATGAACTCTGAATGGGAGACAAAGAGAAGCAGTAGGGGACACAACATTAGCGGAGTACGGTGCTCATGGAGGTGGGCCAGTCTAGCACAGGAGCACCAACTACTGGTTCTGTAAGTGATTAGTTTACTTAGCTTTCACGAGTGTTTGTAGTGAAGATTTGATGTACCGGGCTTGAGACCGTTTATATTTCCTTGTACTATTTTATTTCAGTACTTTTATTATCTGTGGACTTGATGTGATTTCCTTTACATATATTACATGTGATTGTGGACTTAGTTTTATCCAAACTATGTGTATACTTCTCTTTCTTTTTTGTGATCGTAAAGGCCGGCAGGATCAGCATTTTGTAGTGTCGACCTTCCCGAGTGTCGGTGTCACCGCAAAACGGTGGTTCTGGGCATAAGACCCGGGGTTTTAAAATTAAAAAATGGGGTCTTACAAACTGGTATCAGAGCAAACATCGATCCAAGAGAAGAAGTCCACAAAACCCTTAGTCACCCCCGCTCGAGCTTAGTTTGTGGACAAACTAGCAGCGGAAGCAGTGGTGGGCCCATAAGGGGAATCACTTGTGAAAGTCCACTTTATCTCTTCCATTCATTCCATTTGTACGCTATCTAACAATTGGAATTCTTCTTTGTAGCCTGCAACGAACGCTACCCCACAGCAGGGAACACCTCAGGCACAGAATACGGTTCCACCCTAATAGGCTCCTTCTACATTCCAGCAGACGGAGATGGGACAAACATTGACGACCATTCTGGAGGCTTTCAGGGCTCAGCAGGCCCCAACTCCACAGCCAAATCCTGGGGCCAACTGGATGAGTGCCTTTCGGGGGCTTTCTCCTCCATCCTACCTAGGGACGGAGTCGATAGTACGCACAGAGGAGTGGTTGGAAATCATATACGAGATGCTTGCAGGTATTTGATGCCCGACAGAGGAGGTGGTTGCTTTGGCAATTTCCTTCCTAGAGTCACATGGGAAGATGTGGTGGAAGTCACAGCTGGACACCACCTTTGCTGGAGTGGATTGTGAAGACATATCCTGGGAGAAGTTTAGAGCAGCTTAACTGGGACATTTTGTACCTCAGTCAGTGAGGGACGAGCTAGAGGATAGGTTCCTGCAGTTAAAGCAGGGCAACGGGACCGTGCTAGAGTTCTACCAGGAGTTTACTCACCAACCCATTATACAAAGTCGTATCAGTTGGATGACGGGGGCTACGCAAAGAGATTCTACAAGGGTCTTCATGACGACATGAGACAGGCCCTCCTCTTCGTCTCTGAGGGGAGCTTGTACAGGATTTTGGAGATGGCAAGAAGAGAGAGGCAGATCAGCTCACAGTCAACAGCCGAAAGTGATCAGCTGACGATGCAGTGATTGGAGGCCGTAGAGACCGCCCTCGAGGTCATGTTGTTAGGGGAAAGGAGGAATGGGGATCAACCTTGCCAGAAGTATAGGCAGGAGCAGAGGAAGCCGGCTGTACTGGCTCCTCAGCCTTTACAGATGTTAGAGATGCCAAGGACAACGGAGATGGCACTGACATGTTTTCAGTGCAACCAGCCGGGACACATCAATAAGAACTACCCCATGAGGGAAGCACCCCGACCAGCACTTCAGGATGCCCCACCACCTCAGCAGTTTGGTGGCCGAGGACGTGAACGAGGGAGTGGATTTCAGGATAGAGACTGCAGCCAGGAGAGAGGGCAAGTATATGCCCTGGACCTGGCACAGCCTCAGAATACGGAGAAGGTGATAGCAGGTATGTGAGTAAATTTTAAGTTCTTTCCTTTCAAAAAAAAAATTTCGGATATATAGTAGTTAGAAATAGGGAAGGAAAACCATAACTGGAATTCTAAAACATTTAACTACCTCAGGCAAAGTCTCTATCAATGGCAAGCTCGCTTATACTCTGTTCGACACTGGTGCCACACACTCATTTGTTTCGGCGGAGTTTGCTAAAGACTTACGTAACGAGCACCGCTTTACCGGCATCACTCAGAGGGTACGCCTCTCAGACGGCTCCGTGATGACTTCGACCGCAAAGTGTAATATGGAAGTTTGTAAGGGAGGAAAGACCTTCGAAACTCCGGCAACGGTATTGGAGATATAGGGGTTCGATCCTATTTTGTGCATGACATGGCTGTGTTGGCACCACACAAGAATTGACTGTGCAGAAAAGCAAATTGTCTTGAGGCATGAAGACTCGGTGGTCATTTTCCAAGGTATTGAACTCCCACCTCGTATGTTGTTATCTTCTATTCAAGCTGTCGAGGCCCATTTGCAGGGAGACGAGGTGTATTCGGTGTTGTTTGAGATGGCCGAGGCCAAAGAATCCAATCAAAATATCCCAGTGGTACGGGATTTTGCTAATGTATTTCCGGAGAAGCTACCTGGGCTACCCCGGCACTGGGAGGAGGATTTTCAGATTCAGCTCATGCTGGGTGCTAAGCCGGCATCCAGACCTCCTTACCGGATGGCCACGAAGGAGTTGGTGGAGTTTCGAATCCAGCTACAGGAGGTAGTGGAAGCCAGATTTGTCTGACCTAGCTCTTCACCATGGGGAGCTCCTGTGTTGTTCGTCAAGAAGAAGGTGTTGAGTTTCTCTATGAGGATGGCACAACAGTTGTGCACGCAGCGGAAGAATAAAACATCAAGAAAACCCAAAAGAAATGGGATCGGGCCATGATAGTTGAATCAAGAAGTTAACATACAACCAAGCAAAAATTACCTCGATGGCGTTGAGTCACAACTCAACGGAGATGCTCCAAGCTTTATCCTCTTGCTGGTGGCGAGTTCTACGTGGAATAGTATCCACGTCTCTGCAGAAATCCACACGAGCGGGAGAACACCGACCTTTCCGTCGCACGGATAATCGGGAAGGAGAAAGACCGCACCTTGCTTTCCCACGGGCTGCTAGGTCCGCGCTAGGGATTGCAACACCGGCGACGATCGCCGGAGAGGAGGAGGTCGACCGAGCGAACACGGCGGCGGCGGAACACTTCCGTCGGCGGCGGGATTCGGGATCGGCGGAACGATCGCGGAACGGAACTCTTCCGTTGTTTTTCGATTCGATCAGCCAAGGATAGATCTGTCCCGAAAAACCCTAAGTATTCTATTTATACCTAAAGTATAAAATAGACTTAGGAGTGTCGCTATCCGCAGACCACCCAAGAATAAGGGTTCCAGAATCAGCGAGAATCACAAGCCGATCGGTGAGAATCGATCGACGAGAATCACTAAGGATCGGCGAGTATCGGCTAGGATCGGCGAGAACCAGTCAGCGAGAATCAATCGGCGAGAATGCCCGATGATTCACGTCGAATCGTAGGTTGACGATTCTCGTCGATCGTCGAGAATCACCGACGATACACGTCGAACAGGGTCGATGATTCTCGTCGATCGGCGAGAATCAGAGTACACTACTCGACGATTCTCGTCGATCGGCGAGAATCCGAGCACCAATCCACCAAGGCAACACTTTGTCCAACTCGACTCTCCTTTAAGGCAACTCTTTGCCCACAACCCCATTCAGGTCGGTGATTGGTAACCTTTACCAACACAGTCAATCATCCAACTTCTCCACATCTCTAATGTGCGACCCTGCAGGCTCATATCGCGTTGGCAGTGAGATTACATGTTTGACCACTTCTACATCACCATGGTAACTCCAACAGACTCCCACTTGATCTTGAAAGTATCAAACCAAAAACCTCACAAACAATGATGGGCATCTAGCAATGCATCATTGCTCCCCAAGCAATAAGAGTTTATAACTCATAAGCCTTTATTACCAATGTATCAGCGTTGTCTTTGTCCCTTTGTCTCTTACATCCGGAAAGAACTAGAGGCATGGACCGTGTCACCCTCGTAATAGCTCAATCCAAGTTTTCTTGATCCAGGACGGACTTCCAGAGAATGGTGAGTTCAATATCATATATTGACTCAACCAAGCATGGCCATGCATTTCTCAGTCCAGTTCCATCAAGGGGCCCATGGATGCAACTCCTGTCATACAGGAGGACAAATCCCATATCTGCTCACACACAAACACCCAAATGATTCGTAACATGCCCAACAACCACCCTTATCATCAACCTTTCTCAAGGAAGACTTTAGATGGCATCAAAGCACGCTCTTCCTCACTTGATGAATGCTGTGACTTCAGGTCAAAGGACCACAACACCATTGTCTATTGAGACCTACTCGTGACACGATTGGATGACAATCCACAGAGTAGCCTCAGGTTGGGTCTGTCCAGTACAACTTGTTCACTAACAAGTACCCACGTGATGACTTGATATCACAATATCATGACATGTGAGAACCGGTCATCAGTCAACGCACGTGCTAGCCTTCATGTATCATCATCACCCTTAGTTTCTATGATGATACTCGACCAGGGACCTTTTAAGAATGAAGCTTCAAATAAATCACAGGCTCTCACATTCAAGTCATGTACTTGACGTCCCATGGAAGCGAACATTCTAAGGGTATCTATTATGTTAACATTTAACTATCAAATAGAAAAACTCATAATAAAAGAACTTGCCATTAATTGTAAGAGAAAAACTAGGTACAATGTTCATCATATGAACAAATAGCCAACAAAATACATATTTACATGCAATCCACAAGATTCTCGGTAGAGTTGATCATTTAGGTATCGTATACCCATCGATCTAGTATGACCATCATGCTTTCTCTGCGCGAGAGGCTTTGTCAGCGGATCCGCAATATTTTCCTCAGTCGGCACTCTACAAATGTTCACATCTCCTCGTTCAACAATCTCACGAATAAGATGAAACCGCCGAAGTATGTGCTTGGAGCTCTGATGGGATCTAGGTTCCTTAGATTGTGCAATTGCACCATTGTTATCACAGTAGAGAACTACGGGACCAATAATGCTAGGAACTACATCGAGCTCGCCGATGAATTTCCTAATCCATACAGCCTCCTTCGCTGCATTAGCTGCGGCGATATACTCGGCCTCTGTTGTAGAATCAGCAACTGTCTCTTTCTTGGAACTCTTCCAGCTCACAGCTCCTCCATTCAGGCAAAACACAAAACCTGACTGAGACTTGGAGTCGTCTCTATCAGTTTGGAAGCTAGCATCCGTGTAACCACTTACAACGAGCTTTTCCTCTCTACCATACACCAAGAACACGTCCTTAGTCCTTCTCAAGTACTTCAGGACATTCTTGACAGCAATCCAGTGACACTCATCGGGGTCTGAATGATACCTGCTAGTCATGCTCAAAGCAAAGGAGACGTCGGGTCGAGTACATAACATCACGTACATGATTGATCCAATTGCCGAAGCATATGGAATCAACTTCATGCGGTCCTTATCTTCACAAGACTTTGGATACTGGTCCTTAGAGAGATTCACACCATGAGACATGGGTAAAAATCCTTTCTTGGACTCAAGCATGTTGAACCGGTTCAACACCTTTTCGATGTACGTACTCTGGGTCAAACCCAGCAACTTCTTCAATCTATCTCTATAGATATTAATACCGAGTATATAAGTCGCTTCACCCAAATCCTTCATAGAAAAGCAGTTCCCTAGGTTGTTCTTAACAACTCTCAGGGTAGGAATGTCATTTACAATCAACAGTATGTCATCTACATATAATATCAGGAAGACAACAATGCTCCCACTGATTCGCTTGTAAACACAAGGCTCATATTCATTCTTGATGAAACCAAGCTCTTTGATTTTCTCATCAAAACGAAGATTCCAACTTCGAGAGGCCTGTTTCAGTCCATAGATGGACTTATTCAGCTTGCATATTTTAGTGGCTTCATCTGGGGATACAAAACCCTCGGGTTGTGTCAAATACACTTCCTCAAGGAGGTTTCCATTAAGGAAAGCCGTTTTGACATCCATATGCCAGATCTCGTAGTCATAATACGCAGCAACAGCAATCAATATCCTTATGGACTTTACCATGGCAACAGGGGAAAAGGTCTCATCATAGTCAATACCATGAATTTGCTTGAAACCCTTAGCCACCAGTCGCCCTTTGAATGTTTGTACATTCCCATCCATGTCAGTCTTCTTCTTGAAGACCCACTTGCACCCTATAGGTCGTACCCCTTCAGGTGGTTCCACCAAGTTCCCAACTTGTTTTGCATACATGGAGTCCATTTCAGATTTCATAGCCTCAAGCCATTTGTCGGAGTCTGGTCCATTCATAGCCTCTTGGTAGGTTGCTGGTTCATCATCATGATCCATAAGCAACACATTACCTATTTGAGACACGAGAAATCCATATCTCTCAGGCTCAAACCTCGATCTACCAGATCTACGTAGGACTTGTGTTCCCTGAGCAGGTTCTCTAGCTACAACATCTTGTAGTCCTGTCTCAGAATCCAATTCTGGTTCATTCACTACATGTGGTTCTTGAACTTCTTCAAGCTCTACCTTTTCAGTCTTTCTTGATAAGAACTCTTTCTCCAAGAAGACACCAGTCCTTGCGACAAACACTTTGCCCTCAGACAGTAGGTAAAAGTAATACCCTTTCGTTTCCTTAGGATATCCCACCAGATAACATTTATCCGATTTGGGTTCCAGCTTGTCAGGCATTTGACGTCTCACGTATGCCTCACAGCCCCAAATTTTAATGAACGACATACTAGGGCGCTTCCCAGTCCATATCTCATATGGCGTCTTTAGAACCGTTTTCGATGGAGCGCGATTCAATGTCATTGCAGCAGTCTCTAAAGCAAAACCCCAAAAGGAAACAGGCAGGTCTGCATGACTCATCATCGAATGTACCATGTCTAACAGAGTACGATTTCTCCTCTCAGATACACCATTATGTTGTGGTGTTCTAGGTGGAGTGAGCTGTGATACAATACCACACTCTTTCAGATGATCACGGAACTCATGACTCAGGTATTCGCCACCTCGATCAGATCGGAGTGCTTTAACCCTTTTACCCAACTGGTTTTCTACTTCATTCTTGAACTCTTTGAACTTTTCAAAGGTCTCGGATTTGCACTTCATAAGATACACATATCCGTATCTACTGAAATCATCAGTAAATGTAACAAAGTAGAAATACCCACCTCTAGCCATGGAACTCATGGGTCCGCATACATCACTATGTACAATACCCAAGAGATCCTCAGCCCTCTCAGTATAACCAGTGAAAGGAGTTTTAGTCATCTTGCCTAACAAACAAGATTCGCATCGCTCAAATGATTCATAATCAAATGAGTCCAAAAGTCCATCTCTATGGAGCTTGGATATGCGCTTCTCGTTGATATGGCCCAAACGACAATGCCAGAGAAAGGTAGGGTTCGAGTCATTTGTTCTTAGTCTTTTATTATTTTCTACATTACAGATCAGATGGTCCAAGTTCAAAACATAAAGACCATTAAACAATTGGGCTACAACATAACAAACATCATTCTTAAATATAGAACAACAATTGTTCTTAATTATAAAAGAAAATCCAATCATGTCCAAACATGAAATAGATATAATGTTTCTAGTTATGGCTGTAAAAAAATAACAATTATCAAGTTCTATTACAAGCCCACTGGGCAAAGAAAGACAGTAAACTCCTACGGCTACAACAGCAACTCTTGCTCCATTGCCGACGCGGAGGTCCACCTCCCCTTTACTCAGCAATCTTCTTCTTCCCAGTTCCTGCACATTTGTACAAATGTGAGAACCACATCCGGTATCCAATACCCAAGATGAAGGAGCAGAAAGGTTTATCTCTATAACGTAAACATTTGAAGCGGAAGTCATACCTCCCTTCAATTTCTGCAGACCTTCAATGTACAAAGGACAGTTCTTCCTCCAATGACCAGTCTTGCCACAGTGGTGGCATTTCCCTTCCTTCACCGTGCTCTTCTTTTTCATCAGTGCAGAAGACTTGGGCTCAAGGTATGACTTAGGTCCCACCTTCGTCTTCTTAGAGCCCTTGCCCTTGCCCTTGCCCTTATGCACCATCAGTATGGGGCTGGCAGGCTTGGCCTTCTTCATATTGATCTCGGCAGTTCTCAACATGCCTAGGAGTTCGGGCAGTGTCTTGTCTATTTCGTTCATGTTGTAGTTCAAGACGAACTGCTCATAACTGTCCGGCAATGATTGCAGGATCAGATCTGTGGCCAACTCTTGACCAAGAGGAAAACCCAGCCTTTCAAGGTTCTCTATATACCCAATCATCTTGAGTACGTGAGTCCCTACTGAGTCTCGAACTCCCATCTTGCACTGAAACAACGATTTTGTGATGTCGAACCTCTCTTGACGAGCCTGCCCTTGAAACATTTTCTTGAGATGCTCGTCAATCTCCTTGCACCCCATGTTCCCATGTTGCTTCTGAAGCTCAGAGTTCATAGTGGCAAGCATAAGGCATTCGACATCTAAAGCATCGTCAGTATACTTCTTATAAGTATCCTTCTCAGCATGGGAAGAATTCCCGGTCGGCACCTCGGGGGCTTCTTCTTCCAAGACATAGAGCTTTCGCTCTTGCCTGAGAACAATTCTCAGGTTCCTGTACCAGTCCATGTAATTTGTCCCACTGAGCTTATCCTTCTCAAGGATGGCACTC
The DNA here is from genome assembly GCA_039583875.1 of Platanthera guangdongensis. Taxonomy (NCBI): domain Eukaryota; kingdom Viridiplantae; phylum Streptophyta; class Magnoliopsida; order Asparagales; family Orchidaceae; genus Platanthera; species Platanthera guangdongensis. Next base: position 142,794,665 of record CM077158.1, on the reverse strand, counting down.
AGAGACAAAGTGGAGTGTGAAACACTTGCCATGGAATTCTACAAGAATTTATGCAGAATAAAATCAGTACCAAAATTTCAAATACAATTTATTTTAATTTGGACTTCAATTAAACACTCCCACTATTTTATTCAAAATGATAGCCCTCACTAACAATTCGGAGAGTTCATGCGAGCTACTCTCTTAGTGGACAAGATCCGTATTTCACCAACACAATGAGTCAGCTTTTGCTTTCCTCTCACGATGCGGTTATTTAGGTAGGCAACGCTTGCCAATTGCATCCTCATGCAATTCTTGTATGGTTGGTGAATAACTCCTTACTCGCATCCATCATATGGTGCATGCCAACCCTATGCCTCTAGGCACTCAACCTTTGAGGTCACCTAGTTAAGCTGGACCCGATGTCGACAGTGGGATATCACAATTATCCGCTCGCACCCTTACCAAGATAGATTAATGCACCTTGCTTTGGCAAGCCCACACTTCATCGATCGAGGCAGGAAGAGTGTCATCCATCGGAAGGCATCCTAACACTTAATATTTGATGAAGGGATTTTAATTATAGGTTAACAATTAACCATGATCAACATTTGATCAATGTGCACATCCAAAGAAAAACAATTCTTCTAAAACCACATGCATCCCTTATGTGCACATCCTGACACCATCAACATTTGATAGAAGGAAGGGCTAAATCTGAACATCCGGAAATTTCCAAATCCTCAGATTTACATGCATTGGACAAAAGCAAAGACAACTCAACTTAAAGCAGTAGACAAGCTCATCTCTCTATGTTGGATTCAAAATCCAAAACATACTCGAGGGATGGTTACTGCTAAGGAGACAACAATTTCTAACAATTAGAAATTACCACGAAACTCCAGACGTTCTTGGCAGGGAACCAAGACTAAATCTAGACATTTAGAACACTTCTAAATCCCTAGGTTTACACGCACTGGAATAACATAACTTCCAATACAACAATCATGGCCGCAACCTGGATCTGATAGCACTGTTGGGTTTCTCTATGAGGATGGCACAACAGTTGTGCACGCAGCAGAAGAATAAAACATCAAGAAAACCCAAAAGAAATGGGATCGGGCCATGATAGTTGAATCAAGAAGTTAACATACAACCAAGCAAAAATTACCTCGATGGAGTTGAGTCACAACTCAACGGAGATGCTCCAAGCTTTATCCTCTTGCTGGTGGCGAGTTCTACGTGGAATAGTATCCACGTCTCTGCAGAAATCCACACGAGCGGGAGAACACCGATCTTTCCATCGCACGGATAATCGGGAAGGAGAAAGACCACACCTTGCTTTCCCACGGACTGCTAGGTCCGCGCCAGGGATTGCAACACCGGCGACGATCGCCGGAGAGGAGGAGGTCGACGGAGCGAACACGGCGGCGGCGGAACACTTCCGTCGGCGGCGGGATTCGGGATCGGCGGAATGATCGCGGAACGGAACTCTTTCGTCGTTTTTCGATTCGATCAGCCAAGGATAGATCTGTCCCAAAAAACCCTAAGTATTCTATTTATACCTAAAGTATAAAATAGACTTAGGAGTGTTGCTATCCGCAGACCACCCAAGAATAAGGGTTCCAGAATCGGCGAGAATCACAAGCCGATCGGTGAGAATCGATCGACGAGAATCACTAAGGATCGGCGAGTATCGGCTAGGATCGGCGAGAACCAGTCAGCGAGAATCAATCGGCGAGAATGCCCGATGATTCACGTCGAATCGTAGGTTGACGATTCTTGTCGATCGTCGAGAATCACCGACGATACACGTCGAACCGGGTCGACGATTCTCGTCGATCGGCAAGAATCAGAGTACACTACTCGACGATTCTCATCGATCGGCGAGAATCCGAGCACCAATCCACCAAGGCAACACTTTGCCCAACTCGACTCTCCTTTAAGGCAACTCTTTGCCCACAACCCCATTCAGGTCGGTGATTGGTAACATTTACCAACACAGTCAATCATCCAACTTCTCCACATCTCTTATGTGCGGCCTTGCAGGCTCATATCGCATTGGCAATGAGATTACATGTTTGACCACTTCTAGATCACCATGGTAACTCCAACAGAAGGATGGGACACTTCGATTATGTATCGACTACTCGTCCTTGAGCAGGCTGACGGACCAGGACACGTATCCTTTGCCGAGGATAGATTAACTATTTGATCAGTTGGAGGGAGTTCACTAGTTTTTAAAGATGGATCTAAGGTTGGGGTACTACCAGCTGCACATTCAGGAAGAGGACATCCCGAAGACAGCCTTCAGCAATAGATACGGATTGTAGTTTACCGTGATGCCCTTCGGGCTCACGAATGCACCCTCCGCATTCATGAGTTTGATGAACCGTGTATTTGAGCCATATCTGGATATCTTCGTCATTGTGTTTATTGATGATATCCTCATCTACTCGAGGATAGAAGAGGAGCATGCGAGACACCTGGCTCTGATGCTGGAAAAGCTCCGTGAACACAAGCTATTTGCTAAGTACAGCAAGTGCCAGTTTTGGCTAAAAGAGGTGGCCTTTCTGGGCCATATTATCAGTGGAGCAGGATTGGCGGTATATCCAGCGAAGATTCAGGCAGTATGGGATTGGCCAACACTAAAGATGGCAACGGATGTCAGGAGTTTCTTAGGGCTTGTCGGATACTACCGGAAGTTCGTGAGGGGATTCTCGCAAATTACTCTCCCTCTAACATCCCTAACAAAGAAGGAGTCTCCATTTGTTTGGATGCCACGGTGCAAGGATGCCTTTCTGGAGCTAAAGGGTCGGCTTACCTCGACCACTATCCTTGCTCTTCCGTCAGGGAAGGAAGGAGTCCAGGTGTACACGGATGCTTCCTACCAGGGGATGGGTGTCGTTCTGATATAGAATGGGCACGTGATAGCTTATGCCTCCCTTTAAAATAAGGAACATGAGCAGAACTACCCGATGCACGACTTGGAGACGGGGGCGATTATTTTTGCTCTGAAGATCTGGTGACACTATCTATACGGTGTTCACTATGACATTTTCTCGGACCATAAAAACTTAAGTACGTGGACACGCAGAAGGAGCTAAACATCAGACATAGACATTGAGGAGAGTTTTTGTCGGACTATCAGAACACCATGCATTACCGTCCCGGGAAGGCAAACGTGGTGGCAGACGCTCTGAGCGGGAGAGCAACTACATCAGGAGCAGGTCCTTAGCTGATGTCCTTGGAGTTGGTAAAGATGTTAGAGGAGATGGATATATCCTTATTGTCCGAGGATAACCCAGATCTATATACGGAGTACCTGGCATCGATAAATGCCACTGATGACATTCAAGATTGCATCAGGGATGGGTAGAGGCTGGATGCGAGGGCATAGCCGATATTCAGAGCCTTGGAGGAAGGCACGACCGGGGGATTACTCCTTAAGGGATGGACTGCTATGTTTTAGAGGCGGGGTCTATATACCAGTAGGAGTCCAAATTCGGGAGGATATCATGTCAGAGGCACACTGTAGAAGATACTTAGTGCACCCGGGGATCACTAAGAGGGCAGCAGACCTGAAAAGACGATGTATTGGTCGGGTATGAAGAAGGACATTACATATTTTGTTACGCATTGTGAGGCTTGTCAGCTTGTAAAGGCGGAGTACAAGAATACGGCCGGGTTACTACGGCCACTTCCAGTGCTAGAGTGGAATATTGAGGACATAGCCATTGATTTTATACATGGGCTACCCCGATCTCGTGTGGGGAATGATTCGATCTGGTTGATTGTTGATAGACTGACGAAGGTGGCCAGGTTCATTCAGATTGCGAAGGATGCTCCAGTCAGTGTGCTAGTACGGAGGTTCGTCGAGCAGTTTGTGTGCTATCATGGGGTGCCCAGGACAATTATGTTAGATCGGGACGAACGGTTTACATCCAAGGAGTGGAGGTCAGTTCAGGCTCACCTGGGTTCTCGATTGATGTTCAACATGGCTTTCCACCCCCGGATAGATGGACAAACGGAGCGCACCAATCAAGCACTGGAAGATCTTCTGCGGCTATGCATTTTGGACCTTGGCGAGCCTTGGGAGAGACTGCTGCCGCTGATCGAGTTCTCGTACAATAACAGCCATCAATCCAGCATAGGCAAGGCCCCATATGAGGTATTATATGGAAGAAGGTGCATGAACCCACTATCTTGGATCCAGGATGAGGATCCGACGACACTCGACTCAGAGTTTGTGGAGGACACTGATGCTCAAGTTAGATTGATCCAGGACACGATATTGGAAGCCCAGAGCAGGCAGGCCAAATATTACGATGCGCGGCAACGTTAGGTGCAGTTCCAGGTGGGAGACCGAGTTTTCCTGAAGATACGACTGATGCATGGACTCTTACGGGTTCGGGGGCGGAAGAAGCTCAGTCCGAGATATATGGGGCCCTACAGAATCCTAGAGTGGATCGGCCCCTTGTCTTATAGACTGGAGCTGCCGCTGGAGTTGGCGGGATTTCACGACGTCTTCCATGTCCCTTCACTTAGGAGGGCTCTTCTACGCCCTGAGTAGCTGATTTTGACTGCAGACGGCCCGGTTGCCTCAGATCGATCAGTCAGCATGGAGCCGATCAGGATCGATGATACGACGATGCAAGTCTTGCAATGCAAGGAGGTTCTGCTAGTCAAGGTTCCGTGGAGAAACCATGGGCAGGAGGAGCACAATTTGGAGCCACAGGACTTGATGAAGAAAAAGTACTCGGAACTCTTCGAGTCAGGTACACCTTCTACTCCTATGGATGTTACATACTTTTACTTCCATAAAAACATCGTAGGATTAACTTTAATTTCGAGGACAAAATTTTTATTTTTATATATTGAGATTTGTAACATCCCTTAAACAACTAGACCCCTAGGAGTTGTTTTGTCATGACTGGGTCATGACAAAACCTTAAGAAGCTCAAAGGATCAAGTGAATAAGGGCCAAGGAGAATTTCAACTTGAACTGCTTATAGCACAACCTTAGCACCAGACTTAGCGTTTAACATTAGGGCTTCAACTTGACTTCATTACCCCCACCACAACACCCTAAACCCCCTTGGGTGGTCCATAGGGTCACTAAGTACCCAATAGGGACAGGCAAAGTGGCCAAGTTGGCTTATGTCCACCCTAACCCAAAATGGGTCAAACTGTCCTACTTAGGATCAATTGACCTTCCCTTAGCTAAGTGAACCCCACACATGCCTTCCTAACCCTTAAGTTATGTCAATGGGTCACCAAGGACCCATTGGAGTCAACACAAGAGTCTAGGTTGACCAAAGTCATCCCTAACCCTAATTTGGTCAAAGTACCCTTCCTATGGGCAGGTGACCAACAAAGTGCCAAGACAACCCTACAAAACCATTCCTAGATCTTAGGGGAGGCCAATGGGTCACCAAGGACCCATTGGGGTAAACCAAAGTGGCTAAGTTGACCCAAGTCAACCCTAGCTCTAAAAAGGTTAAAGTACCCTAACTATGGGTCAACTGACCCCAAAGATGCCCAACCATCCCTAACCAAGTCTTCCTAGACCTTGGGGAAGGCCAATGGGTCACTAAGGATCCATTAGGGTCAACCCAAATGGTCATGTTGACCAAGGTCAACTCTATTCAAGTCTTAGGTCAAACTTAGCTCAAATGGGCTAACCCAAGCACAAGCCCTATCCACTTGGGCTAACCTCATGTTAATTATCTAATATTATGAGTTAGTGGGGTGCCAGTAGGCTGGGGAGAGATCAAAATCGGCCATGATGACTAGGGGAGAGAAAACTTCATTTTTGCCCTTTAATGGAGGAGTGAGAAAATGAAGGAGAAGGCCATCCATGGCATATGGAGGCCAAGGGCCACCCTTTATTACTGGATTGAACTCCTCTAGGGAAGAGGAGGAGTTTCCAGTCATTTCCCGACGAGATTGAGCCCAGGTTCACCCCTCACCACCATGGCTGAAACTTACCATTCATGGCCTTTAATTGTCATTGATGCTACACCCTTTCCCTCCCCCATTTGATGGTTTTAAAAGCTTCCTTAGGACCAGTGGTGTCGTTTCCACATCTTCCCTGAAGATTTCGAGCCATTTAGTTGTGTTGTTGCAGAACACCCGAAGCTCCAAAATCTGAGCATGGCGCACCACCACCAAACCGTCGGCAAGCACGATTGCAGGTCCTCCTCTACTCGTCTATTCATGGGCTAGAATCCTAGATCAATTAGGAGAGAAATCGGGCTCAATTGATCCCGATCGGGTGAGGAAAATTTCAGATTTTCATGGCTTTTTACGCCTTGCGGGATCGCCAGAAACCGCCCCTCCGACGGCCGTGACGCCGCCCGGCGATAGCCCCCACCTCAACGAAGGTGGTGGCGGTGGTGGCCGGCTAGGGAGGTGGTCGGGTGGCCGGTAAAAAGGGCTGGAGTATGCTCCAGGTCGGGTGAATCCCAACCCTTTGCTGGAGGAAGAAGATGACCAGGAGGCATTGGATCTGCTTCAAGATTCGTGCTGGATCAAATATTTATTTTGAATTTTTTGTATTTATGTCCTGTTGACTGGGCTGTATTAAATTAAATATTAAAAATACATAGGGCCCCCTACAGAAAAAATGACCAACATGAAAATTGTAGCCCTTGAAGTCTAGGTTAATTCATATGTTATTTGAACCAATTTGGATACATGGTGTGACCACATCACTCATTTGGGTGAGGTCTATACTTAGGCTAGATCAGAGATTATTATGAGTGCCCCCATCAATCCATCCATCCAAATGACTTGAAATTTTGGATGGGGGCTAATGTCACCTATACCTAGAACATATCCAAAAATGGCAATTTTTGGAAAAAAGTATCCTAAAGTTTTTGCAGGAATTTAATAATTCATGTATGAATTATTTAAAGGATCTAATTACATCCAAACCCACCCAAATTTGGACGAGTGGTTCATTCGGTTAATATGGGACTCTATATAAAATTTCATTTAATTTTGATAAGATTTGGTATGGAATTTGGTCAACCCTATCTTAGGCCAAAAAGTGGTAATTAGGTCAAATTGTCCCTTGTGGGCTTAAGGGGCCAAATCACCTCAACAGAGGTTGATACTTGGTCTCATGATGTGTTATATCAGTAAACACCCTCTGATGCATTTGTAGGATTTCACGTGCTGTGGCGGGGCTAATTTTTTAAAAAAAATCTTCAATTACCACCCAATACACGGGATCGGATATCCAATGTAAACGCCCTACTAGTAAAGCAATTGCGAAAACCTAACTCATCACATCTAACCATTGCAAAAGGGGTTAGAAATGTACCTCTAGGGAACAAAATCCCTAGGCGGAAGAGGAGGCACGTCGGAGAGATAAATTGCAATCCCACCGCAACGATGAGTCCAATCGTCTTGCCTCTTGGTTCACCTCGAACCTGAACAGCGACCCAAGTCCGTTAATAGGAGAAGAGGGCACTCGCTTAGACCAACTCCATTAAGAGCACCGAGGACTCCAAGTGGTTGAATCACACTAGTCGTCGGCGTGAGAAGTGCGGAGTAGAAATACCCAAACAGGGCTGCTGGAGGAGAATGACCAACAAGGCAGACCAGCCGTGGCCGAGGCTCTCTCCTCAAGCCGGATCTGGAAATGCATGGCCGTCTCACGAGCCGTCGGCGAGCCCAGATGCAGACCAGCTATGGCGGGATAAGAGAGGTGAGAATGAGGAACACCGGCGAGGAGGTTGAGGGAGAAGCGGGCGAGCCTGGACTGGGAACGGCGGCGGCGAATGGCGCGCCGTCGTGGTGCTTCCTGAAAAGCCCTAGCCCGACCCTTTTCTATTTTCTTCCGCCTCCTTCCTCCAGGTTCTAACCCGTGAAACCCCAAAACAGCTTATATATATGTGTGTATATATATATATATATATATATATATATATATATATATATATATATATATATATATATATATATATATATATATATATATTATCATATATATATTTATATATATTATCATATATATATTTATATATATTATCATATATATGAATTACATATATATACCGGATATTTCCAAATCAAGCCCGTTTAGGTTGGGGTTATACAAACTCCAATCACTGAGCCCTTCTATTAAATAATTACAACAACTAGCCTTGTCGTAATTCTCTTTTAATAATTGCACAGAGAAAAAAAACCGGTCTAAGCACGAAGTGTCACCATATATTCTGACTGAGTCCAATACGGTGAATCTAGGCTGTTCCCGTTCGTTTGGTGTGACCTCGCAGAGGGAACATGTTGTCACGACAATAATACACCAATTTGTATTATTGACTATAAGAGGCTTTATCAAGGCATTATAGTCACCACAACAACACGTTAAAGGAGGTAACCGAACTAAATGGCCAGTGTCTAACTTTTGTCAAATGATATCATAAATATTGTGCGAATTTGGGACCGTGTCATTCTCGCACTATATTTGTCTTTCTTGGTCTCATAAGCAAGTGTGTCTTTATAACTACATTAGTTATAATGCATGCTATACAAACTCGCTTTACCAAGGGGCTCGACTATATCATAACCCAAAATAGCTTGGGGACAAATCATATTTTGATATATACATCCCTTACACGTAAGTGTGAACAACGAATCACAGTATATATCACTATCAAAAGATAGTCTTCAACTACAATCACATTGCTCACACTGACGCGCTTAATCTACATATCTCATATTTCACTAGACACGTTGTAAGCACTAATGACACTAAATACATTCCAATTTAATGTTACAACTTAAGGTAGGCCAGCCTCAATATGTACGAAACCATACGCATACATACTCACGAGATTAAACGATAACTATTATCAACATTTGTATAACTACAATGTACTTTAATCCACATGACAATCCAAGGTGGTGGTCAATGTCCCTCTTTGACTACCAGGATCGAGAGCAAATGAAACTAAGATCATATGATGGAACTCAAGTGTTCTACAGCTCAAGACCAAGGGCATCTTCCTGAGCTATCATGAAGCATCATCATATGACCTAGGGACAGAATGAGATAAACATTCATCAAAAACAAGAACTAAATAAAATAAAAGGCAACTTTCAAAACACAAATCCTTCAATCTCCCACTTGTTTTTAAAGTTTCTAATAAAATAAATATAAAACATAGTAATCCCCCGTCATCAAACATCAAGCCATTCTCCATGGTCTTGCAACCCCATGGACTCGAAATGAATTTCTCCTTTAGCTTGAGACAGAGGCTTGGTGAAGGGATCAGCTGTGTTGCTATTTGTGTCAATCCATAAAAGCGCAATCTTGCCTTCTTCAATGAAGTCGCGTGTGACAAAATACTTACGATCAATGTATTTTGTCTTGTGATGTGATTTCGGTTCCTTGATTTGTGAAATGGAAGCACTATTATCCCAAAACAATCTCAAGGGCCCTTCACTAGATGCCACGACTCCCAATTCCTCCATAAATTTCTTTATCCAGACTGCCTCTTTGCTTGCCTCTGCGGCCGCCATGAATTCCGCTACGGTGGTTGAATTAGCAGTAGTGGATTGTTTCCAACTACGCCAACTCACAGCTCCACCATTCAGAAGAAAGACGAACCCAGATTGAGATCTTCTATCGTCCAGATCTGTCATAAAGCTAGCATCCGTGTAACCTTCTACATGGAGCTCTTTATGTCCACCAAATACAAGAAACTTATTCTTGGTCCTCTTAAGGTACCTAAGAATATTCTTGACCGCCGTCCAATGATATGGACTAGGTGAAGCTTGATATCGACTCGTCATGCTGAGAGCATATGCGACATCCGGTCTCGTACAGATCATGGCATACATGATGGAACCTATGGCGGAAGCATAGGGAACATTCATCATGTATTCGAGGTCTTTATGTGATGAGACACATTGAGACTTGCCTAGCTGAGTAGATGCCCTAATTGGCACATTTCCTTTCTTAGAGTTTTCCATATGGAACCTTTCTAAGACTTTGTCAATGTAGATACTTTGACTTAGGCCAATAAGTCTACGTGATCTGTCTCTATATATCTTTATCCCTAAGATATATTGGGCTTCACCCATGTCCTTCATTGAAAAGATTGTTTTCAATGAGTTTCTTACTTGTTCCATTAATGATAAGTTGTTGCCCATTAAGAGAATATCGTCAACATATAAGATCAAGAATATAACGTTGCTCCCACTAACCTTCTTGTATACACATGGCTCTTCCTTACTTTGAATGAACTCAAGGGTTTTAGCTTCTTCATCAAAGCATTTGTTCCAACTCCTTGATGCTTGCTTCAACCCATAAATGGCTCTTTGAAGCTTGCATACTTTGCCGCTATTTTGAGGATCTTCAAAACCTTGAGGTTGCTTCATGAATACATTCTCATCTAGCTTTCCATTTAGGAAGGCCGTTTTGACATCCAATTGCCAAATTTCATAATCATGAAATGCGGCAATCGCCAACATGATCCGAATAGTCTTAAACATCACAACGGGCAGAAGGTTTCATCATAGTCAATCCCTTGGATTTGACTAAAACCTTTCGCTACAAGTCTTGCCTTGTAGGTTGTCATGTTTCCATTCATGTCCATCTTCCTCTTAAAAATCCATTTACATGGGATGGATTTCTTTCCATCAGGAAGGTCAACCAAGTTCCATACTTGGTTATCATACATGGATTGTATCTCGGACTTTATGGCTTCAAGCCATTCAACGGAATTCTTTATTTCGATTGCTTCTTCATAGGTCAACGAGTCTTCTGTGTCTAGAATAAACACCTCATGAAGACCCATGTAAAAGTCAGGCTTTTTCTTTTCCCTGATCGACCTTCTAAGATCCTTTGGTTTGCTTCACTCAGTCTGAGTTTCTTGAATTTCCTCCACTATTTCTGGTGGAGTCAATTCATGCTCAATACGAGTAAGAGTAACCGGAGGTGGTAAAGCAAGAGTTTCCTCCGTAACCATTTGCGGAGGTGGAATACTCATGCTCCCACTGACTAAAGGAACTTCTTGTGACTCTTGGTGATCATATTGAACATCAGTGCTCATCTCACGATCACTTTCTTGTAGGTTTTCTTGAGCTTCCTCAAGTGTCACCCTACGGTCACAGCTTTTTATTCTTTCAAGAAACTCTTTCTCTATGAATGTAGCACCCTTCTTGACAAAAATAGTATTTGTTGATTTGTGCCAAAAGCTATACCCTTTAATTTCTCTTGGGTATCCAATGAAGAAGCACTTATCGGCTTTGGGGTCTAGTTTGGATGATTGCATACGTTTGACATATGCCTCACAACCCGAAATCTTAAAGAAAGATGGGATGGGTGGTTTCCCAACCCATATTTCATGTGGAGTTTTCTCTACGGCTTTAGTTGGAACGAAGTTTGAAGTGTAAGCTGCCGTTAAAAGTGCATGACCCCAAAAATATAAAGGTAGATCGGTTTGACACATCATGGTTCTAACCATGTCAAGCAGATTTCGGTTTCTCCTTTCGGAGACACCATTCCATTGCGGTGTCCCAGGAGGAGTTAGTTGTGGTACAATACCACACTCCTTTAGGTAAGTATTGAACTCATTGCTCAAGTACTCACCTCCACGTTCTGTTCTCAAAACTTTGATTCTCTTATCTAGTTGATTTTCCACTTCATTTTTATACTCCCTGAACTTGGCAAGGGATTCACTCTTATGCTTCATAAGATAAACATAGTCATATCGACTATAATCATCCGTAAAAGTGATGAAGTACCTAAAACCATCTCTAGAAACCACATTCACTGGACCACATACATCAGAGTGTATCAATTCCAATAAGTTGTTTGCTCTTGCACCTTTCTTTATAAAAGGTGTCTTGGTCATTTTGCCCCTTAGGCATGATTCACATATATCAATTGCATCAGGATGAAAAGAACCTAAAAGATTATCCTGATGTAATTTCCTTATGCGATTTTCATTAATGTGACCAAGGCGATGGTGCCACAAGAGAGTCTCACTTATGTGAGATATTTTGAGTCGTTTGTTACTGATATTTAATACTTGTTTATCATCAATAATGTTAAGCAAATACAATCCATTGGAAATGAAAGCACTTGCATAAAATAAACCATCCTTCTCAATTCTAACTTGGGAGTTCCCAATGACAAAACTAAAACCTTCTGCATCCAAACATGATACAGAAATAATGTTTCTTAAAATAGAAGGGACGTGATAAACATTAAATAAAGTTAGACATAAACCACTAGGTAAGGGGAGTTCCAAAGTGCCCACCGCAACTGCAGAAATACTAGAACCGTTTCCAACCTTCAGCACCACCTCTCCTTTGGAGAGAGATCTCCTATCCTTTAGTGGCTGCACATTTGAGATTAAGTGAGCACATGATCCGGTATCAATTACCCAATCGAGGATAGTAGTGGTTAAATTCAAACTCAACTCAATAACAAAAATACCTTTAGGACGCTTCCTTTCGATTTTGCCTTCATCCAAGTCTCTCTTGTACTTGGGGCAGTTCATTTTGAAGTGTCCCTTCTCATGGCAATGGAAGCATTCAGTGAGAGAGTTAGGAGAATTCTTCACTTTGCCTCCCTTAGAGGCACTATCTTGAGTACCTCCCTGTTTGCCCTTGAGATGAAAATTTCCTTTCGAGGTCTGGCCTTTAGACTTATTCTTGTTTTTGAATATCTTCTTGCTATTAGACGCCACAGCTAAGATAACATTTCCCTTTGTCTTGCCCAGGTCAACCTAAGCTGTTTTGAGGGCGTTATGGAGTTCATTTATGGTCATTTGCCTCTCACGCATATGATAATGCATGATGAAATCCTTAAACGAGTAAGGCAGTGACCCCAAAATGATGTCTTCCGCAATGTCTTCAGGAATTAGAGACTTCCGTTTATCCAACTTTTCCAAATAGCCTTGCACCTTAAGGAAGTGCACTGAGACCGACTCACCCTCCATCATCTTGCACCTTGTGAGTGCGATGGTGGTCTTATAGCGCTCTTTACGAGCACTGTCGATGAACATCTTCTCCAATTGTGCTACAATTTCCTTTGCAGGAGTATCGAGAAATTTCCTTTGCAACTGATCGCCAATGCTGGCCAGGATCAGAGTCTGCACGACGCGTTGACTGTCATTCCATCTTTTCTGTTCCTCCTTCTCAACATTAGTTGGCTTGCCAATCTCTTTCTCTACTGGGCATTCACCCTCTAGTATAGGTAAGAGATTCTCCAAACGCAACACGATGTTAAGCTTGAGGACCCAGTCAGAGTAGTTTGACCCGTCGTTAGCAAGTGGGCTTTTATCAATCATCGAACGCAGAAAATTTGGCAGTGTAGACATAGCTCTATTTTAAAAAATGTGAGAGTAAGATAGAGTTCATGTTCAGAATATTTTCCCTAAAAAAATATTATTAGAGAGATCCAAAAAAAGCTTTAAAATAGTGAATCAAGATCCTTTTAACCTAGTGGACTCATCCACAAGATTATTAGGTAGGTACCAATCACCAATCATAACCTTTTAAGATAATCTTAAACACTTATGATTCTTGATAGTAATATGCAAACAACTATTTTAAAAAACATAACACTTTCCCAAAGGACCAAGCCTAGATCTTGGTGATTTGATTAAGAAAACTCATCCTGTAAGGAAACTCATGCGAGTGACATTCCAACAAAATCAGCAAGAAGTGCCACACACAACCTACTCACTTGTGGCCTAATGTCGACTCGCATAAGTGCCACCATGTCTAGTGACTGAAATTACACTCATGTTCATTCAAAATCACTAGCTTAGATGGACACGATGAGGAGGAAAGACATTCTTAAATTTTTTTCTTTTCACATTCCCAAAAGAATGGAGGAAATTCCAAAATACCTAACTCACGGCATTCTAAAAAAAATATTACATCCATTCCATACCAATTACATTCCAGAGGTGCAATAAAATAAGGAAAAACCAAGCAAGCAAAGAACCTGCTAGACGGGATCCTAACATTGAATGGACTATGTACACAACCCAACGTGTTTCACCTAGATCATTTTAAATCCAAAAAAAATGATCTTCTGATAATCCAAACTAGGGTAGATTACGTTAACTTGAAACCGGGTTGTGACATAGCCAATCCAAACCATTAGGTAAAAAAGAACTAGCAAAAGAGGGCCACATTTTCATTGGATATCGGAACCTCGCTCTGATACCACTGTAGGATTTCACGTGCTGTGGCGGGGCTAATTTTAAAAAAAATTCTTCAATTACCACACAATACACGGGATCGGATATCCAATGTAAACGCCCTACTAGTAAAGCAATTGCGAAAACCTAACTCATCACATCTAACGATTGCAAAAGGGGTTAGAAATGAACCTCTAGGGAACAAAATCACTAGGCGGAAGAGGAGGCACGTCGGAGAGATAAATTGCAATCCCACCGCAACGATGAGTCCAATCATCTTGCCTCTTGGTTCACCTCGAACCCGAACAACGACCCAAGTCCGTTGATAGGAGAAGAGGGCACTCGCTTCGACCAACTCCGTCAAGAGCACCGAGGACTCCAAGTGGTCGAATCACACTAGTCGTCGGCGTGAGAAGTGCGGAGTAGAAATACCCAAACAGGGCTGCTGGAGGAGAATGACCAACAAGGCAGACCAGCCGTGGCCGAGGCTCTCTCCTCAAGCCGGATCTGGAAATGCACGGCCGTCTCACGAGCCGTCGGCGAGCCCAGATGCAGACCAGTGATGGCGGGATAAGAGTGGTGAGAACGAGGAACACCGGCGAGGAGGATGAGGGAGAAGCGGGCGAGCCTGGACCTGGAACGGCGGTGGCAAACGGCGCGCCGTCGGGGTGCTTCCTGAAAAGCCCTAGCCCGACCCTTTTCTATTTTCTTCCGCCTCCTTCCTCCAGGTTCTAACCCATGAAACCCCAAAACAGCTTATATATATGTATATTTATTTATTTATATATATTATCATATATATGAATTACATATATATACCGGATATTTCCAAATCAAGTCCATTTAGGTTGGGGTTATACAAACTCCAATCACTGAGCCCTTCTATTAAATAATTATGACAACTAGCCTTGTCGTAATTCTCTTTTAATAATTGCACAGAGAAAAAAAAACCGGTCTAAGCACGAAGTGTCACCATATATTTTGACTGAGTCTAATACGGTGAATCTAGTCTGTTCCCGTTCGTTTGGTGTGACCTCGCAGAGGGAACATGTTGTCATGACAATAATACACCAATTTGTATTATTGACTATAAGAGGCTTTATCAAGGCATTATAGTCGCCACAACAACACGTTAAAGGAGGTAACCGAACTAAATGGCCAGTGTCTAACTTTTGTCACATGATATCATAAATATTGTGCGAATTTCGGACCGTGTCATTCTCGCACTATATTTGTCTTTCTTGGTCTCATAAGCAAGTATTTCTTTATAACTACATTTGTTATAATGCATGCTATACATCCCTTACGCGTAAGTGTGAACAACGAATCACAGTATATATATCACTATCAAAAGATAGTCTTCAACTACAATCATATTGCTCACACCGACGTGCTTAATCTACATATCTCATATCTCACTAGACACGTTGTAAGCACTAATGACACTAAACACATTCCAATTTAATGTTACAACTTAATGTAGGCCAGCCTCAATATGTATGAAACCATACGGATACATACTAACGAGATTAAACGATAACTATTATCAACATTTGTAGAACTACAATGTACTTTAATCCACATGACAATCCAAGGTGGTGGTCAATGTACCTCTTTGACTAACAGGATCGAGAGCAAATGAAACTAAGATCATATGATGGAACTCAAGTGTTATACATGTACAACCCTGTCTTCGTCGAACAGGCCCCACCAGGAAGATCGGGCGGACCCAGTCCCGCGATCCGCGCCCAAGCAACAAGCAGACATGCAGCAAGAGACTGGTCCGCCCCCACTCAGTCCAGGCGAGCGAGCCAGGTGAGAGGCGAGCGAGCTAGGCGAGACAGCTCCCCTGTCCCTCCCGCTCGCTCAGAGAATCGTCGACCGGAGCAAGGGGCGCCAATCGTCGAGCCGGTACTCGCGGATGGGCTCAACGACCCGCGACCTGCGAGCCATCCGGAGGGTCATAATGGCAGCCAGTACGTCCCCTGTATGCGACCTAGCCACCAATCCGCCTCGGCAGAGGACTGGCGAGTCGCGGCAGTCCGGCTCGCGTTCGCCCGAGAAGACTAGGCGAGCCGCTAGAACCAGGTCGTGCCCGCCTCTCGTGGAGAGGGATGGATGGCGGGCTGACCCCCCCCCCCCCATGGGTGCAAATAGCTGTTCAGAACAGCGGGGCCACACTGTTGGCAGACCAGGTTGGACTGCGCATAGCTGTTCAGGACAGCGGAGTTTGGCTGTTGGCAGACCCAACCCAGGGCCTTTTGGTATTTTCAGGTCAGTTCTTCTGGTTATTGGTAGTTCAGATTCCAAAAACTATAAATAAGACCCAAGGGGTATCTCAGAGGGCATGCTTTGAGTGCCTCCCTGCTCCTGTTTTCAAGTGCTCTCTGAGGGTACCTTAGCTCGGCTTTTAGCTAAGGAGGGGAAGCGCTCAGAGATCTTCCGGGTTTGTGGTGGGACCTCCCTGTCGAGTCCTTGGGTCTGTTTCTTCTTGCCTTCTTTGTCGTTTTTCTTGCAGGAGCAAAGTAGGCGCGAGACCACCCCTTCCCCAAGGGTCGAACTCCACAAGAGGTCGGATTCCGGTTTCAACATTTTTGTGCGGTGAGCGTGGAGAGTGGTCAGCGCAGAAAAGCTTCCGCGAGCTCAATGACGGGACAAGGATCCGACAGGCCGGACTCGCCCCCCCCCCCCCCCCCCCCCCCCGCCTCTCGCAACAGTGGGGGTGTTTGAAGATTTCAGAAATGAGGTGCTGACTCTCGTCAAGTTCGCACTCGGCACGCGGGCCGAGTGCTCGACTCCGGCAGTTCAGATCGTGGATGCCCCCTCCCTGGGCGAGGACGATCCCAGCAGGCGAGCCGGGAAGGAGGTGGCCGAGGAAAGCCGAGGGTGCGAGCTCCCCGGGCGCAAGCTCTTCCCTGGCTCGGCAGGCCGAGGTCGGTTCGGCGAGCTGGGCTCGCGAGATTCGCCAGCTCGCCCGGTGGGGGGAGGAAGTCCTTTCAGCGAGCTGGTCTCTTCGCCTCCAGCTCCAGATGGGTTCAGGGAACCCGAGATGTCCTATTACACCGGAAAGGGGGATCCGCTCCAGCATGTCCAATGGTTCGAGGATATGGTCTCCATCCGTCAGATGTCGGATGGATTCAAATGCCGACTCTTCGCCATCACCCTCCGGGAGAAGGCAAGGGAGTGGTTCCACCAGCTGCCGGCTAGTTCTATCTACTGCTTCAAGGACTTGCGCCGAGGGTTCATGCTGAGGTTCACTACTTCGAAGAAGAGGAAGAAGGAGTCTGAGTCTTTGTTCCACATTAAGCAGGGGGTGAACGAGACGTTGGGAAGCTACGTGGATCGGTTCTAGGAGGAGGTCACCCAGGTCCAGGAGATGCCGGGCCATAGTCTGATGATGGCCTTTACTCTGGGCCTGCAGCAGGGTTTCTTCCAGATGGAGCTGAAGAGAGTTCCTCCCCTTTCCTACGAGGAGTTGATGGAGAGGGTGGCGCGAGAGGTCGACGGGGAGGCGTCGAACCCGAAGTTCGCAAGAAAGCTGGCCAGGTGGGCCACTGAGGAAGAAAAGGAGTTGAAGGGAGGAAGAGGACAGGAAGAGAGAAGGGGGGAACCCAGTCAGAGGGAGCAAAGGCAGCTCCAAGGGCAGCAACAGCCGGGATGGGGGCGTCAGGAGCCTGACCGTCGGCTAGGCTGGAGACCTGAATGGCAGGGGAAGGGGCCGCCGAGAGGATACTACGGAAGGGGTCATTACCAGAGGTGCCAAGATCAGTTCCACCCTCCGGGCTGGAGGCAAGGCCCGAGGCCCTGGCTCCCCGATCAAGAGGAGGCCATGGCCATCGCCTTGGGAGCAAGGAGGGGGATTATGAGGAGGAGGAGAAGAGAGGTCAGGGTGGAGTTGCCCTATTGCGACTTCCATCAGGAAGAGGGGCACGCAACGGCCACATGCCCGGAATTCTTGGAGATGAGAGGGAATATGGAGCAGCAGCAGCAGCAGGCGCGGCAAGAAGTGAGGATTGAGGAGGTCTTGCCTCGGGCGGAGGAGGATCGCTGTGAAGACCGGGTGGATATGGGGACCCGAGGAGGGATCAGAGTGATCCACGGAGGGGTGGGGGTTGAGGCTTCCTGCAAGGCAAGCCTCCACACCATGTACCGGCGGAGCGTTGCCTCCACATCCCAAACCCCACCCCCGGAGGAGATGATCACCTTCTCCAGGAGCGATATGCCAGACCACGAGGACCTATTCTGCGATGCACTGGTCATCAAGTCAGCCATCGAGAACTTCACTGTCTCTCGGATCCTCGTGGACAATGGGAGCTCCGTCAACGTCGTCTTCAAAAAGGCGTTTGACGCGATGAAAGTGGAGGCAAAGAGGGTGCTGGCCGCAGATGGACCCTTGTTCGGGTTCTCAGGAGAAAGGAAGGAAGTCGAGGGAGGAGTTGGCCTTCATGTCACCTTGGGGGGGGGAGTCCCGAAACTGCAGGTTTGTCATCGTGGACGCCCCCAGCAGCTACAACGCAATCTTTGGGAGGCCCCTTATCAGCGCCTTCCGCTGCGTCCCCTCGTCTTTTCATCAGTGCTTAAAGTTCAACGCTGAGGGGATCCAGGTCAGAGTCAGGGGGGACCCAAAGGTGGCATGGGAGTGCTATGTCACCGCGGTGAACACTATCACTTGGCAGGAGGGAGCCGAGGAGATGGGTCGGAGGATGGAGGAGGCCGAGCAGGAGATTGTCAGCGGGGAGCTGGGGGTAGAGAGTCGCGCTAAGGAGGCAACAAGAGAAGATATGGAGGTGGCCGGAGTGATGGCTGTGGGGGAAGAGATGGGGGTAGAGGTCCCCGTTCCAGAGGAAGGGGATGCTGAGGGATGGGCGGAGCAGTCCAGGGTGCAGGCTGCGGAGGAAGTGGTAGAGCTGGAGGTGCTCACCCGTGGAGGAATGATGGAGAAGATCCGTGTCAGTGGGGGGCTGACCCCGGAGGACCAAGGCAGGATGCTGGAGTGCATCCAGAAGAATGTGGACATCTTTGCCTGGAACGCCGCGGAGATGTCGGGGGTTGACGCGGATGTAGTCTGCCACCGCCTCAACCTGGACCCGGGAACACGCCCCGTTCAGCAGAAAAAGAGGTCCACGGCAGACAAGCTGGCGGAGCCCATCAGGGAGGAGGTGGCGAAGCTCCTCAAGGCTGGCTTCGTGTCCGAGATTCAGTATCCCGGCTGGGTCTCCAACGTGGTCATGGTTAAAAAAGGAGACGACCGATGGAGAATGTGTATCGGTTTTTCATTACTTAATAAAGCTTGTCCTAAGGACTGTTATCCTTTGCCTCGGATCGACGCGCTGGTTGAATCAACCGTCGGCTTTTCTGTAATGAGTTTTTTAGATGCCTTTTCAGGTTACCATCAAATCAGGATGCACCCCCCGGACATCAAGGATGTCTCGTTCATCACGGGGGACGGATGCTACTGCTAGAAGATGATGCCCTTCGGGCTGAAGAATGCTGGGGCAACCTACCAGAAAATGATGGATATGGTCTTCAAGGAGCAGAGGGGGAGGAATTTGGAGGTGTATGTGGATGACCTCATGATCAAAAGCCGGGATATTGACTCCCACCTCCGGGACCTGGAAGAGACCTTCATCACCCTGCGCAAATACAAGATGCGGTTGAACCCCCTTAAATGTGTCTTTGGGGCCAGTAGGGGAAAGTTCTTGGGGCACCTACTCACCCCCGCGGGGGTCGAGCCGAATCCAGATAAGGTCCGGGCAATCTTGGAATTGGGGTCCCCGCGGAACTCTTAGGCGGTCCAACGGCTGACGGGGAAGCTAGCAGGGCTGAGTTGCTTCCTTTCTCGGGCAGGGGAGAAGTGCTCCCCCTTCTTCAAGACGCTGAGGGGTGGTCAGAGGTTTGAATGGACCAAGGAGTGCGAAGAGGCGTTCCAGGCCCTCAAGGTGCAGTTGACACAGGCTCCGCTGCTCCAAGGGCCGAAGGAGGGGGAGGACCTGTTCTTATATCTCGGGGTCGGGGCGGAGGCCTTGAGCTCCGTCTTGGTTCGTGAAGAGGGGAAGAGGCAGCTCCCTATATATTACGTGAGCCGGGTCCTGAGGAAGGCCGAGCTCCGGTATCCGATTTTGGAGAAGCTAGCTTTTGCCCTGATCATCTCGGCCAGGAGGCTGCGACCTTACTTCCAGGCGCACTCAATCCGAGTGGTGACCGACCATCCTCTCCGCAACATCTTCGAGGGGGTGGAGCATTCAGGTAGGCTGGCTAAGTGGTCAGTGGAGCTGAGCGAGTTCGACGTCTCCTTCGTTCCGCGCCCTCGATCAAGGCTCAAGCGATGGCCGACTTCTTGGCCGACTACGTAGTTGAAGTGGAGGAGGAAGAGCTCACCCGCCCGACTCCTTGGAAGGTAAGGGTGGATGGGGCCTCAGGGAGGCATTCCCTTGGAGTGGGGGTGATCCTAGAAAGCCCCCAGTGAACTCGAATTGATCAGACGGTAGTGGTGCATTTCCCCATTACGAACAACCAGGCCGAGTACGAGGCCGTGATAGCAGGGCTGCGCCTGGCCATGGAGCTGGGGGTGCTGGATGTGGAGGTCCTTACTGACTCCATGGTGGTGGCTTCCCAGAACAACGGGGAGTTTGAAGCAAGGGAACCCACCCTGAGGTCATACTTGGCCAAAGTGAAGGGGGTCATAGGCACCTTTCAGACCTTCTCCATCCGACACGTGCCGAGGGAAGAGAATGAACAAGCCGACCAGCTAGCAAAGCATGGTCCCCAGGCGGGGGGCACCATCACCGACTTGTTCCGCCCC
The DNA here is from genome assembly GCA_039583875.1 of Platanthera guangdongensis. Lineage (NCBI taxonomy): Eukaryota > Viridiplantae > Streptophyta > Magnoliopsida > Asparagales > Orchidaceae > Platanthera > Platanthera guangdongensis. Next base: position 142,773,704 of record CM077158.1, on the reverse strand, counting down.
TCCATCGAAGAGGGAGAGCTCATGCAAGTCGATCAACAAGCCTCATGGATGGACCCAGTCGTGGTCTTCCTCTCCACGGGAAAGTATCCGGAAGGCGTAGATAAGAAGAAACTAAGGCACAAGTCCGCTTATTACCTCCTCTAGGACGGGCAGCTATACAGGAAGACCCTCTCAGGGATGCTGGCTCGCTGCGTGGCCGAGGGCGAGGTGCAGAGGATCTTGGAGGAAGTCCACTCCGGCGAATGTGGGAGTCATTCCGGGAGTCGGACCCTGGAGGGAAGGATAGTCAGGCAAGGGTATTTCTGGCCCACCCTGGGCCGAGACGCCGTAGAATTCGCAAGAAGATGTCATAAGTGCCAGCTGTTTGCCCCCCTTTAGCTACAGTCGGCAAAATGACTCAGGAGTATCACGGCCCCCTGGCCCTTCGCGATCTGGGGAATGGATTTGGTTGGACCATTTCCCCAAGCCAGCGGTCAGAGAAGGTTCCTCCTAGTGATGATTGACTACTTCTCCAAGTGGATGGAGGTGAAGGCACTGGCCAAGGTGACCTCCCAGGCAATCAGGAACTTTGTTTGGGCGGAGATCATCTGTCGCCATGGGCTGCCCCAGGCCATCGTCACGGACAACGGGCCCCAGTTCGCCAGTGCCAAGTTCACCAGCTTTTGCGAGCAGCTGGGGATCGACCTCAGGTTCGCCTTAGTCCACCACCCCAGGAGCAACGGGCAGGTGGAGGCCGCGAACAAGATCATCGTCAACCTCCTCAGGAAGAAGGTGGAGAATTTGAAGGGGAGCTGGGTGGAGCAGCTCCCCGCAGTTCTCTGGGCCCTAAGAACCACCCCTAACACGGCTATAGGGGAGACCCCCTTCAAGCTCTCCCATGGGTGCGAGGCAGTGCTCCCCGTGGAATTTGAAGTCCAAACACCGCGAGTCGTGGCGGCCAAAGAGGGCCGAGAAGAATGGCAAGCCGAGAACGAGGAGGAGCTGAGACTCTCCCTTGACATGGTGGAAGAATTGAGGGACCTTTCGGCTGTCCGACAGGAGGAGGTAAAAAGAAGGATGGCCAAATACTTTGACAGGCATGTTAGGGTCAAGCAGTTCGTGGAAGGAGACCTGGTGCTGAAAAAGGTGGATGCGGCAGGGAGGTCGGCATCCGTAGGGAAGCTCAATCGCAGCTGGGAGGGACCATTTATTGTAAAGGAAGCTCTAAAGTCAGGATTCTACCGACTCCAAAATGTAGAGGGCGAGACCCTAAGTCACACCTAGAGTGGTGACGACTTGAAGCATTTTTTCCCCTAAAGCATGTAAGTGACAATTTCATTATAATAAATTTCTTCAAACGCTCCAGTACGGTCATAGCCAGCCTGCATAGAGAATTGGAATATGTTTGGACCCCGAGAGATCCCGCTGCTAGGCTCTCACCAAGCTGGCAGGGCCGGAAGTCACTCGGTGTCATCCTTGGCCTCGAGAAGATCCCGCTGCCAGGCTCTCACCTAGCTGGCAGGGCCGGAAGTCACTCGATGGAATATGTTTGGACCCCGAGAAGTGTTGGAGCATGCGTTCCGCGCTTCTTAGTTTGAGAATAACAAATCTCGGATGTATTTGATCTTGGTATGTGTTTTAAATGCGCAGGGATAACAACATTTTTATGTACAAAAGAAAGGCTGAGCATGACATTGATGAAAAGGAAAAACGCGCTATCACTGGCAATAACGCTACCGCGGGCGATAGCAGAATCAGTTCCTGCTGACGTCAGCCTTAATCCGCATGTTGCCACGCACGAAGTCAGTCACGATCAGCGATATCGCGGGGCGATACCGATGTCGCCGAGCGATATCCCACGATCGTCACGTTCTCCGCTCAGATCTGAAAATCAGCGCGACGTGTGCCACGTGTCAAGTAATGGAGAGTTATCACTATCGCGGGGCGTTAACGCTACCGCCGGCGATAGCATGAAATGATATATACGGCCAAAAATTTCAGGGAAGTGTTGGATTGTGCAGAGCTTTGTTTTCCCAGAGAATTTTCAGAGCCTTCATCTCCGTTTCCAGACGAACTCCCTTGGTCCGTTGAAATCTCAAGAGCGAAGGAGATACGACCGTGCGTTCAAGATTGGAGATCTTCTCGTTCGTCCATCATCATCTTCAGAGCCCGTGATTTTGAGGGAGTTTTTAAGTTTTACTATTGTACTTTCATTTTCATTCTTTATCTTTGTAATTGGGAAGGGAAAATCACCACCTTGTGTGTGGTGTCTAAGTCCGTGTGTGGCTTAGGGGCAAATCACCACCTTGTGTGTGGTGTCTAGGTCCCTGTGTGGCTTAAGAGTAAATCGCCGCGAGTTGTGCAACGACTAGATCATAGGTTTGATTTAGGGGGAGGCTAGTAGGCATATCTATGGAGATATTGACTATAGCCTACCGGTTCTTGGGAGAAGGATCGGTGAAAAAGCCAAAGAATTATTATCGTTGTAAGCCTTGATTTCAAGCTTTATTGGAATCATTTTACATATACATTTTGGAGAAGTATAATCTTGTTTTTCATTTCATTGATCTGTCTCAATCATAGTAGCTAATTTTATATTTTATAAAAAGTTAAAAAATTTTAAAGAGCCCTTATTCACCCCCCCTCTAAGGGCGCCACAAGATCCTACAAGTGGTATCAGAGCTTGGTTATTCCTAATACGGTTTCACCACCAGGAATTATGGCGCAGCATGACCATGCTTTCTCTGAGGGGCAAGGAATTAGCAGACCTCCATTATTCACTGGATCTGACTATAATTACTGGAAAACTAGGATGAAGTGTTTTCTTATTTCTCTTGATATTGAGGTTTGGAATATGGTAGAGACTAATTATGTTCATCCCACTTATACAGTAGGCAATGTAGAAATGGAAAAACCAATAGATAAATGGGATGATCAGGATAAACTAAGATGCAAAAAAAAATAATGCAAAAGCCATGAATGCATTATTTTGTGCATTAGATAGGACTGAATTTAATAGAACTTGTGCTTGTAATAATGCTTATGAGATTTGGAATTTACTAGAAGTAACTCATGAAGGTACCTCGCAGGTGAAGGACTCGAAGCTGTTTCAACTTGAATCGGAATTTGAAAAGTTTAGGATGGAAGTGGATGAGGACGTAGACTCAATGTACACCAGATTCACCAAGATAGTGAATGACTCAAAAGTGCTTGGAAAATTTTTTCAAATGGTGATTTGGTGAGAAAACTTCTTAGATCTCTCCCCATAAGTTTAATCCCAAAGTGACGGCTATTTCTGAATCTCATGATCTTAAATCTCTGAATATTGAAAGCCTGATTGGGAACTTGAAAACTCATGAAGTTGAATTGAAAATTCAACAACAAGAGTACATGGAGCCTAAGAAGAAGGGGTTGGCTCTAAGATCTAAGAAAGAAGAATGCAGTAATTCTGAGGATGAAGAAGATGATGAGGAGAGTCTTTTTGTAAGGAAGTTTAAAAAATTTATGAGAAATCCGAGAGAGTAGAAATGCTTTTAAAAAGTACTTTAAGAAGGAGACGTTTAGAAAGAAAAAACAAAAGGATGACGACGATGAGGAGGAAGAGAGACCCCCACCGGAGTGCTATCATTGCAGGAAGTTAGGACACATTCGAAGCAAGTGTCCAAAGTACTTGAAATAACTTAAAGAAAAGAAACACAAAGGGAAGAAGAAGGTCCTAAAGGCTGAAACATGGGATGATACTACTTCTGATGGTGCAAGCAGTTCAAGCTCAAGCGAGGAGGAGGAGGCCAATATGTGCCTAATGGGAAAAAGCGTCACATCTGATGACGAGTGCAGTGTCCAAAGCGACACTGAGGTAACTCCTCCAACTTATGATGAATTATTTTCTGAATTTTTAAATACTTGCAAATATCTTGAAAAAAGATTAAAAGTTAATGATATTCTTAAAACTGAAAATACAGTTTTAATTAAAGAAAACAAAAAATTGTTAAATGAAAATAAGACTATTGAAAAGAAAAAGTCTCTTGCCAAGAGTGTGATCACTTTATGGGAAGAATAAAAGAGCTTGAAGAATCTCTTTCCAAATCTCATTCAGAAATAAAAATTCTCAATAAAAAGAATGAGATTTTAGAGAGAGATATGAAATCTTATATTTCCAAAGTCCATGAAGAAAGAAAGCTTTTGAACGTAGATGTGTAAATCTAGTATCCGAGAATAATGAAATGAGAAAGCAGATTCATGACTTAACACTAGCCATGAAAAAGTTTGGATTGGGCCAAAGATCACTGGATATGATCTTAGGTTACCAATGTCACGGATCTGGAAGATTTGGACACGGATACACGAATGGAAGCTATCGCCCGGCGATAGGTACTACCGCCGCCGGCGATATCGATAAATCCAGAAAATCAAATTTTAAAAGTAATGATAATAACAAATTAACTGATACTACCTTTTCTCACAGTAAAAGTCCAGAGAAGTTATATTCTTCTTGTTACATTACATGTGCCAAATGCAATAGATTTGGTCACACCACGGACTCGTGCTGGAAGAAAGGAAAAGTAAAATTAAGCAAATCTGGATGCCTAAGGCCTCTACCTATACTATGGGTGGAACCACTTGGGTAGCCAGATCTTTACTCACATCCTCTTTCTAGGTGTGTTGGCAGGCTAAGGACAAAGAAGATGTGTGGTACTTGGACTCAGGTTGTTCAAAGCACATGACGGGCAATAAAGAGAAGTTTCTTAGCCTAGAGATGAAGAAAGGAGGAGTCGTTACATTTGGAGATAATGGAAAAGGAAAAATCATCGGCATCGGTGTTATGGGTAACGAAAGTTTTTCAATTTCAAATGTTTTGTTAGTAGAAGGTTTAAAACATAATTTGATTTCAATTAGCCAACTATGTGATAAGGGTTTAAATGTTTTGTTTGAATCTTCTACAAATTTATGCAAAATTATTGATTCCAAAACAAATGAAATTGTTTTTACCGCCCCTAGATGTCATAACGTATATATGATTAAATTTTATGATTTTTCAAATTCTACTTTAAAATGTTTTTTATCAAAAAATGATGAGTTTGAATTATGGCATAGGCGACTTGGACATACTAGTGCAAAGTTAATTAAAAAACTTTCAAAAGATAGATTAATCAAAGGTTTACCATTGCTAGATGAAAATTTATCTTCTTTCTGTGAGCCTTGTCAAAAAGGAAAATTTTCAAAATCATCTTTCAAAAGTAAAAATATTATTTCTACAACTAGGCCACTCCAATTAATTCATATGGATTTATTTGGTCCAATAACTATTTCTAGCTTAGGAGGTAGAAAGTATACATTTGTATTGATTGATGATTATTCACGTTTTAGTTGGACTTTATTTCTAACCTCAAAATACGATGCGTTTTCAGAATTTTCTAAATTATGTTTGCGTATTCAAAATGAATTTGAGTTAAAAATTAAACGCATACGTTCGGATCATGGAGGGGAATTTGAAAATGAAAAGTTTATTTCTTTTTGTACGGAGTTAGGAATTAAACATGAATTTTCCGCTCCACGCACACCACAACAAAATGGTGTAGTGGAGAGGAAAAATAGGACTCTTCAAGAGCTAGCCCGTACGATGTTATCTGAATTTTCTTTACCAAAATCTTTTTGGGCTGAAGCGGTGAGTACTGCATGTTATGTAATTAATAGAGTAATGCTTCGCCCTATTTTAAAAGTAACTCCTTATGAATTAATTTTTAATAAAAAACCAAATGTTTCTTATTTCAAAGTTTTTGGGTGTAAATGTTTTATTTTAAATTCTAAAGATTCCTTAGGAAATTTGATGAAAAATGTGATGAAGGAGTTTTCATTGGGTATTCTTCAACTAGTAAAGCTTATAGAATTTTTAATAAACGAACGAAAATAGTTGAAGAATCTATTCATGTTAGGTTTGATGAGTTGGTTCCATGTGTAGATAAGAAAACTACAGGAAAAGAAGATACACCCCTTCCTTTGATGGAAAATGATGATGAAGAACATGAAAGGAATGAAGAAGGAAAAGAAGAAGAAGAAAGAGAACAACATGTCCCTCCAAGGGAATTGATATTTTTAAAGGATCATCCGAAGGAGCTTATTATTGGAGATCCACAAAAAGGGGTAAGTACTCGTTCTTCTTTACATGTTTTATTTTCAAACCTTTGCTTTGTCTCTGAAATAGAACCAAAGATGTTTCCACCGCTTTAAATGATGAATTTTGGTTTTTAGCTATGAACGAAGAACTTAATCAATTTGAACGTAATAAGGTTTGGAATCTTGTAGAACGACCCAAAAATCATCCTGTAGTTGGAGTAAAGTGGATTTTTAAAAATAAATTGGATAGTGATTCTAGAATTGTTAGAAATAAAGCCAGATTAGTTGCAAAAGGTTATGCACAAATTGAAGGGGTAGACTATGATGAAACTTTTGCACCCGTTGCTAGACTAGAAGCGGTTAGGATATTTCTTGCATTTGCTTGCTTTAAAAGATTTAAATTGTATCAAATGGATGTCAAAACTGCATTTTTAAACGGGTACATAAAGAAGAGGTTTATTTAGAACAACCCCCTGGCTTTATTAATGAAAAATATCCAAATTATGTTTATTAATTAGATAAAGCACTTTATGGGTTAAAACAAGCGCCTCGTTCTTGGTATGATCGTTTAACTCAATACTTATTAAAGCACGATTATAAAATGGGAAGTGCCGATTCTACACTCTTCATTAAGCAAATTGATCATGATTTAGTTATTTTGCAAATTTATGTTGATGATATAATTTTTGGAGCCACTAATGAAGAGTTATGTAATGAAGTAGTTCAAATTATGAAAATGAATTCGAAATGAGCATGGTAGGAGAACTTTCATATTTTCTAGGTTTTCAAATTACGCAAAAACATGATGGTATTTTTATTTGTCAATCCAAGTATATTCATGATATGTTAAAAAGATTTGGATTTGACAACCTTAAACATGCAAATACTCCTATGAGCGCTTCATTGAAATTGGGAAAAGATGAAAGTGGTATTTCAATTGACCAAACCCTTTATAGAAGTATGATTGAGTCTTTATTATATTTAACTTCTTCTAGACCCGATATTATGTTCGCCGTTTGTTTATGTGCTAGGTTTCAAGCTAGTCCAAAAGAATCATATTTAAAAGCGGTGAAACGTATTTTTAGATACCTTATAGGAACATCTAAACTAGGCTTATGGTATCCTCATAATGACTCTTTTATTTTACATGGATATTCTGATTCTGATTATGCGGGGTGTTCATTAGATTGAAAGAGCACAAGTGGCACTTGTCACTTTATCGGGCCAACACTTATTTCTTGGTCGAGTAGGAAACAGAATTGTGTTGCCCTCTCCACTACTGAGGCCGAATATATTGTACTTGGTAGTTGTTGTGCTCAAGCACTTTGGATGACACAAACACTAGAAGATTTTGGCGTATACCAAAATAATGTTGAATTAAAATGTGATAGCAAAAGTGCTATCGATTTAACGAACAATCCCGTATTATATTCTAGATCCAAACACATAGATGTTCGTCATCATTTTATTAGGGATCACATAAAGAAAGGCCATATTAAAATAAATTTTATTGGAACTGATTCTCAAATAGCAGATATTTTAACCAAACCACTTAATGATTCACGCTTTTCAAGGTTAAGACTAGAACTTGGAATCTTAGAATTATAAATAAAATTTAAGAACTAGCCAACACATATAAATAACAGAAAACATAACATAAAACTGGGCAGTACATAGGATAACACTGAAACAGAAAGTACAAACAACAGAACCACAAATAAAAGAGTCTTCACTATCGCCAGGCGACAGCACTATCGCTGGCGATAACACAGATACATTAAACCATAAAATATTACATCACTGATCATAAAAAATCATTCATCCATGTTCTCTTCAGCAGACACATTCACATCTTCACTGGAAGTCGGAGTTGGTTCTCTAGGCCTTCGCGTCCGCCTTATCGAATGTCGTGGAGGATCCTCGACTGGACTCCCCCATTCTCGTTCTTCTTCCGGAGTTGGCTTTAGTTTCAACCCCTTTACCAGAAATTTCATGAATTTGCGAAAACCAGAATGACTACGCCTTTGTTCCTCTTTCATCTCCTCCACAGTCTCTCTTAGATCCTCAATAGATTCACGCAAAGAACCTCCTCTTTGGAGTGGTTGTCCTGATGACGAGGCAGCCCTAGGAGATGGACCTCTAGCTGGTTCTACGGTATGTATCGCCGGGATACAATCGTCAATGTAGAACTCTGATCTATCAATCATATTTTTGATATACGATCCTTTGAATAACACTTCCTAAAGGAAGTGTGTTCAGTTTCCTCCTAAGGGGATGCTTCATTTTATATGTATATCGTATGATGATAACACAAAATCCACCACGTCAAACTTGACTCCTCTAATACATAATACGTCACTAAGCTCAATTGAGCCGTGATCTTCTTTGTGTCACGGACTTCAACATAACCGTGTTTCTTATATGTCTTGAATCACAAATGCATCGCGAGAGAGTGATGAGATGTCTTGAATCAAACTCCTATTTTCCTTTCCGTGAAGGACTTGGTTCAATATACTCCAATCACGATCCTTACGGTAATTCTCTACTATATCAATAAAATGATCCTCACAAGTGGTAAGACTATATTCTCGTCTCAAATCAGCATGAGTAATATCTATTTGAGCTCCATGGATTCGAGACCTTACTCCTCCATTCAACCCCGTATATTTAGGGTCTTCCAAATTATTATAAAAATCCCTTATGAAGATGGAGCTAAAAGTGTTCGGTACAATGAGAGACATTATACCTGACTCAACAAGTAGTTCATAGATATGTGGTGGCAGTGATTCATCCAAAAGTTTAGCGATACCAACTGACGCATTCTCAATTCCCAGGTATGTTTGATATGATGCATGTGGATTGCGGCTGGTACTCTTTCTTGCACGGGATGATGATGCCATTTCCTGAAAACATAATGACAACATCGTGTTAACTCAAAAAAATAATTTTCAAAGAATTTTTCTCCTTCGCCGGCGACAGTACTAACGCTGGGCGATAGTAGAAAAACTTCTCCTTTTGAAATGTCCGGTAGATTTACTCTCGTAGGTTCAGAAAAATTACTAAACTTCCATACATCTCAAAGATCTACAACCTATAACTCGTTTTTTGTAAGGATTTTGCATCAAAATGATATGTTCTTCAAAAAAGTTTTCTTAACAAAATCTATGACAAAAATCAAATTTTTTTCTTAGATCTATCTCCTTTCATACTCTAGAGTGCAGATATAATTTTTTTTGAAGAAAACACCACCATAAAGAGGGATCTAAACCTTACCCTTTGGAGTTTTGAGGGTTTCCGCTGAAGAAGACGTTGCCAAACAGCCCAGTGTCGGTCAAAGCAGGAAATGAGTCAGCCCCCTTCGGTTTTTCGCCTTTAATATCAAAAACAGCTATCGCCGCGCGGTATCGCTACCGCTGGCGATAGTGAATTTTTTCAGCCACACTTTCCAAAAAATTCTGCCATTTTTTTAAACCTGTTTCTAGTATTGTCGTAAAGTTTTGGATGCTTATCAGAATACGATACCTAGTACCTGTGTGATTATTAGTTTATCAGTTGTTTGAACATTGTTTTTAACTTGTCGTGCTCTTGATATCTACCTGTATCATTGATGACTGGAACTTGAATAGACTTGTTTCCGCATGCCTCTAAGTATGAGTAACATTTTATTCTTGATAATGTGCTCCCACTGACACGAGCTGATATTTACACATCCTTAAGTTTCTTCTTACATGCTATTGGTTTGTTTCAAAGATTTGCATACAACGCTAACATTTTCATTTATGCCTCATTCACATTGATTTTCCAAACTGATGGCCATTCTGAAAAACCCTTTTTGGGGTTTGCAATACAAGTGAATTCGGAGTCCTAAGTCAAAGTTTCAAAAAAAAAATGAATGCAAAACAATTAAAAAAACAACAATTACACATGACTAGGATACTCCAATCAAGCTCTACTCACCCTACTGATAAGTCTTAATGAGCATTGTGAGGTTGAGCACCTTGACAAGGATTGTAAAGTGTCTTGTGCAAACCGACTTGGCCATTTTTTTAAAAAAAGAACAATCTTTATGACATGAGGTTATCTATGTAAAGGTGTTAGCTTCTTGTATCCATATCTTGCAAACCTTCCTGTAACATTATTTCTTAAGGAATATGTATACTAAATCAGTCTTCACATGTACACAACATTATCACTTATAAAATTTATTCTCATGAGAATTGGACCGGTCATAGTTCTTCTCTTCCATTTCATCAATTTTCTTGTTTTCGATATCTTCACCTGACAATTTTCCATGTTTCAATTCAACTCTTAAATTAATTTTTCCATAGCCTACATTTTTTTGATAAACTTCCAAATCTTAAGGTAACACTATTCCATGGTTTTTACTGTCTATATCATACTACTCGTGCTTCTTTCAGCTTCCGCATTTCCACCTCGTTTTCTTTCCACCGTCTTTTGCTAATACCAAAAGGGGGAGATTCAGTACTAAATAAATTGATTAGTACATTTAGGGGGAGTAACTATTTCTTCTTTTGAATAGGGGGACAATATAGGGGGAGCAACTAGTATTTATTAAATGAGGAGTTTATTTATAACTAGTTATGCACTTTGATTCATATTGATTATTAGAATTGTTTCACATTCTCCTGATCTCATGCAATTTCTTTCTTAGTGGATTTGTTATTATCAAAAGGGGGAGATTGTTGGAGCATGCGTTCCGCGCTTCTTAGTTGAGAATAACAAATCCGGATGTATTTGATCTTGGTATGTGTTTTAAATGCGCAGGGATAACAACATTTTTATGTACAAAAGAAAGGCTGAGCATGACATTGATGAAAAGGAAAAACGCTCTATCACTGGCGATAACGCTACCGCGGGCGATAGCAGAATCAGTTTCCTGCTGACGTCAGCCTTAATCCGCACGTTGCCGCGCACGAAGTCAGTCACGATCAGCGATATCGCGGGGCGATACCGATGTCGCCGAGCGATATCCCACGATCGTCACGTTCTCCGCTCAGATCTGAAAATCAGCGCGACGTGTGCCACGTGTCAAGTAATGGAGAGTTATCACTATCGCGCGGGCGTTAACGCTACCGCCGGCGATAGCATGAAATGATATATACGGCCAAAAATTTCAGGGAAGTGTTGGATTGTGCAGAGCTTTGTTTTCCCAGAGAATTTTCAGAGCCTTTATCTCCGTTTCCAGATGAACTCCCTTGGTCCGTTGAAATCTCAAGAGCGAAGGAGATACGACCGTGCGTTCAAGATTGGAGATCTTCTCGTTCGTCCATCATCATCTTCAGAGCTCGTGATTTTGAGGGAGTTTTAAGTTTTACTATTGTACTTTCATTTTCATTCTTTATCTTTGTAATTGGGAAGGGAAAATCACCACCTTGTGTGTGGTGTCTAAGTCCGTGTGTGGCTTAGGGGCAAATCACCACCTTGTGTGTGGTGTCTAGGTCCGTGTGTGGCTTAGGAGAAAATCGCCGCGAGTTGTGCAGCGACTAGATCATAGGTTTGATTTAGGGGGAGGCTAGTAGGCATATCTAGGGAGATATTGACTATAGCCTACCGGTTCTTGGGAGAAGGATCGGTGAAAAAGCCAAAGAATTATTATCGTTGTAAGCCTTGATTTCAAGCTTTATTGGAATTATTTTACATATACATTTTGGAGAAGTATAATCTTGTTTTTCATTTCATTGATCTGTCTCAATCATAGTAGCTAATTTTTATTTTATAAAAAGTTAAAAAAATTTTAAAGAGCCCTTATTCACCCCCCTCTAAGGGCGCCACAAGATCCTACAAGAAGATCCCACTGCCAGGCTCTCACCTAGCTGGCAGGGCGGAAGTCACTCGGTGTCATCCTTGGCCTCGAGAAGATCCCGCTGCCAGGCTCTCACCTAGCTGGCAGTGCCGGAAGTCACTCGATGGAATATGTTTGGACCCCAAGAAGATCCCGCTGCCAGGCTCTCACCTAGCTGGCAGGGCCGGAAGTCACTCAGTGTCATCCTTGGCCTCGAGAAGATCCCGGTGCCAGGCTCTCACCTAGCTGGCAGGGCCGGAAGTCACTCGATGGAATATGTTTGGACCCCGAGAAGATCCCGCTGCCAGGCTCTCACCTAGCTGGCAGGGCCGGAAGTCACTCGGTGTCATCCTTGGCCTCGAGAAGATCCGCTTCCAGGCTCGCCTAGCTGGCTAGGGCCGAGCGGCTCGGCTAGAATGTCATAGATGGAATATGCTTGGACCCCGAGAAGATCCCGCTGCTAGGCTCTCACCTAGCTGGCAGGGCCGAAAGTCACTCAGTGTCATCTTGGCCTCGAGAAGATCCCGCTATCAGGCTCTCACCTAGCTGGCAGGGCCGGACGTCACTCGAGGGGGAATATGTTTGGACCCCGAGAAGATCCCGCTGCCATGCTCTCACCTAGCTGGCAGGGCCGGAAGTCACTCGGTGTCATCCTTGGCCTCGAGCTGATCCTGCTGTCAGGCTCTCACCTAGCTGGCAGGGCCGGAAGTCACTCGATGGCAGCAGTTAGCGACCCAGAGCGAATCACCGATGTCGGGCTCCCACCTAGCCGGCAGGGCCGACAACTACTCTAATGGTGTTAATAATGGATTGAAATCGCGAAGATTAGTAGAAGGGGGGGGGGGGTCTGGATCTAAGCTTACCACAGCCAGATGAGAACCCGGGTCCGTCGCAAAGATTACAAGGTTCGATCTGATGACTCCCAGAGAACCGCCTCGCCCAGATGTGGCGAAAGGGAGGTGAAGAGGTGACGGTTGTGAGAGTTGGCGAGAAATGATTGAGCTGT
>CM077158.1:142573783-142760302 GCA_039583875.1 Platanthera guangdongensis | reverse complement strand
CCATGCCCGAAATGAAATCAACAAAGGAACCGTAAACTTGGAATTGATTCTAAGGAAGCATGATCACATGTTGGGGGAAAATCTTACCTAGCATTAAATATGAACGGTGGAAGCAAATATATGAAGAATAGATCCTCGCTGAAGACCAGAATCTGCGAGCTCTTCCCTTTTGTGTTAAGGAAAAATAACCACTCCAGTCACCAGTCCCTGCAATCCGCAGAAACTCATTGAATCCCAAAAAAATCAGCACAGACAAAATCTAAAGCGCAGGAAAACTCACCAAAAACAGAGCCCTAATGGATCATTAATCCAGCAATTCCCATCCAGCAAGTGTCTGATAACAATGCACGTTGGCAGAGCTGGGAGCTTGGCCAACGGAGAAAGCACCATGGCGGACCCCACCTATGCCCTAAATAGGTCAAACTAGCCTTCTTAGGGTCAATTGACCTGCTCCTATCCTAGGGACCCCACCTATGCCCTCCTAACCCTAAAGTGAGGCCAGTGGGTCACTAAGGACACATTGGGGCCAGCCTTAGAGGCCAGGTTGACCCAGGTCAACTCAAGCTCCTAATCTGGTCAAAGTACCCTTACTAAGGGTAGGTGACCTCCAAAGTGCAGGGTAGCCCTACATAACCCTACCTAGATCTTAAGGGAAGCCAATGGGTCACCAAGGACCCATAGGGGTCAACCCAATTGGTCATGTTGACCCAAGTCAACTCTAGCCCTAAAATGGTCAAAGTGCCCTTACCAAGGGATATGTGACCACCAAGATGCCCAACCAACCCTATTCAAGTAATCCTAGACCTTAAGGGAGTCCAATGGGCCACTAAAAACCCAATGGGGTCAACCCATATGGTCAAATTGGCCCAGGTCAACCCTCATTTAGGTCAAGTCAAACCTAGCCCAAAAGGGCTAACCCAAGCCCAAGCCACTTCTTCCTTAGGCTAACCCCATTTCCATGACCATCATGACCAAGTGGGCTGCACTTAGCTTGTGGTGTTGACCAGTCAACTAGAGGTGACTAGGAGAGAGAAAGGAGCTCCCTCCATGTTAATGGAGGAGAGAGAAGATGGGAAGAGGAAGGGGAGAGTGGAAAACCGGCCAAGGGAGGCTAACAGCCACCATTCATGGCTGCAATCAACTCCTTTAGGGAAGAGGAGTTGATTCCAGCCATTTCCCGGCCACCAAGGGGTGGATTCAGCCCCCCTCCACTCTACCCGAGCCACACCATTAATGGTGTTGATGGCCATTGAAGAACCAGCAACCCCCCTTCCCCAATTGCCATTTAAAACACCATCAGTGGGCCAAGGGAAGATTTTCGAGCGTTTACCTGGAGGAGACGAGCCATCCCACTTTACTGTTGCGCAGAAGCGAGCGCCGCCGCCATCGTCAATGGCATCCCGCCGCTCTTCCCGCATCCAGGCCGCCAGTAAGGTCCTCCCCCTCTCCTTAACTCTCGGGTAGATCATAGGACTTCTTAGGCTTAAGTTTCGGGCTCAATTGAGCCCGATCAAATCCAGCATTTTCCACGTTTTCGGCAAGAAATATTCTTGCTATAGCCCGCCGGAAATGCCTCTCCGGCGGCAGAGCCGCCGCCTGGCGATAGCCCCCACCTCAACGGAGGTGGTGGTGGCGGTGGCCGGCCGGGGAAGGGGCTGGATGGCCGGCGGCAGCCGCTTGAAGTCATCCCAGGAAGAACGCATCCTGGCCGTCGGCTCAAAGAAGAAGATGTACGGATCTCGTTCATTTGCGCCAAGATTCGTGCTCCATCAGAGAATAAACTATAGGATATTATTTCTGGATTATTTCATTTCTGTCACACATTATACACTAAATGGTTTTAATTTTTAAAATACTTAGGTTCTTCTGGTGGAAAACCGTTCAACACAAAAGTTGTAGCTCTCTAAGTCTATATTATTTTAAAATTTGTTTGAACCCATTTGGGTGCATGAGCTGACCAGGGCACCCATTTTAGTGGGACATACCCTTAGGGCTAGGCAATCATTAAACTGAGTGCCCACACTTCATCTCTAGCCTAAATCAGTTGAAATTTTGGTAGGGAGCCTAACCTAGCTATACCTAGGGCCTGCCCAAAGCTCAGAATTTTTGGACACAATTTTCCTAAAGTTTTTTGACTTTATTTAATAAAGCTAGGGTATTAAATTATGTAGTCAAATGACCTCCAAACTCTCCCAAATTTTGGTGAGTGGTCCATGGGCTCATGTTATGTATCTGTATAAAGTTGCACCTAATTTGAATGTGTTTTGAATAGGTTTTGACCCAACCCTAACTTTACCTTAATAAGGGTATTTTGGACAAAAAGTGCACTTTTGATTTGAGTGACCAAATCACCTCAACAGAGGCTGAAATTTGGGCCACTGACTTGTTATGGCACTTAGCACCTCCCCATGGAATGTGGGGTAGTGTGGAATTGATTTGCCCTAAGTTCCTAGGCCAAACCCTAAGGAGGGACCTTTTTGCCTTGTGAAGGGCATGAGTCCTAAACACCTTGGATGAACATCAAATTTTGCAAGAAGGTTCCTAGGATATATAAAACCCTCTGTTAAAAATATTAACTAATTTTGAAAAGGGTAGTGTCCCCAAACCCTAACCCTAGCTTAGGACTCAAAATTTTTAGTGTAGATTTAGGTTAGCTAAAACATCTTGAAACTTAACCAAATTTGGGTGGTGAGGGAATAAGGATATTTTGAGCCTCTGGTAATTTACTTGGGGGGTTTTGATCAATATTTGTATCACTTCATTTGTAACCAATAGGATTACCCTAATTAATAATGTGGCTATTGTGGTCTCACTGCCCATTGGAAGAGCATGAAACTTTGGCAGAGGTAGTTTTAGACTATACAGATCATGTATGATTTTTGATAGAAATTTTGGACACCTAGTTAGGGCATCTACTTCACAAGTTCATTACTTTGGTTATATACTACATAATTCTTGAAAGAGCCCAATACTTATTGAAAAATTATGAAACATGATACATAGTGTTTCTAGCTCAATATTATCATGTGGAAATTTTTGTGGAAATATTTGATGGTTAATTAGTATACTTTGTTCATTAACCCATAAACCTGAAATTTCATGAGAAAATCAATTATAGCCTTATTTTTACATGATAAATTATGAAACTTTTTCTAGGGTATTTGTAGGCCATCATAATCATCCCTGAATTTTCTCTGAATTTTTGGAGGTATTATTGCTGTAAAAGCTTTTAAATGACTTTTTATGAGATATCTTTGAAATTAAATTTAAGGCCTAAACCTTGCTGAAAAATTTGAAGACTTATGCTTTAGAGTTGGTTATGCAATTTGTAATTAACATGAATTTATGGGAATATTATCTTGTCTGAAATTGCTACTTCATGTTCAAACTTGGGCTTTTTGGATACTAGAATAAATAAATTAATTATCAGACAAATTAGGAAAATTATGGATTTCTGGATTTATGCTTAAAATATCATTTTAGCCTTCTAATAATTATCATAGGGGTACTGGATTAGTATTTCATGTACTTCCCTTTTTACGGGTCATGTAGCTTAAGTGGTCTGCATATAGCAAAACTGCAGGAAATCATTCTGGATATGAATTAGAGCACGTGTGATGGGTATTGATGGTTTGCTGGAAGGATAAGTAGAATGGGTTGCATCTATGGAAGATGAGTGAGTAGAGTATGGTTTTGTCTAGGGTTTAGAGGCGTTCGGGTCCGACGAAAGATCGTCCTACCCAAGGAGAGTTGGAGTCAATCAACCTAGGATTAGCATATCGGAACATGAGAAAGCAAAGGGTAAGGGAATCAACCAATAATAAAATAAGTACCTTGCGAAAGGGAACGCTGGGCGTAATCCCAACACAGTTCCTAGTGCCCCTTGAGAGCCCTTCACAGGGAATACCGGGGGCAGTCCTGGGTTAACGTAAACTGTTTTAACAAGCTGAAAAGAGTAACTTAGTAATTAGGGTTGCACATTTCACAAACACTGTTGGCACCGGAAGTTAGCTGGGAGCTTCAGCTCGGATGGTTAAAAGGCGTACTTTTGGTCCGGGAGCTTCGGCTCGATTGTTTGAGACGGACGTGTGGTCCAGGGAGCTTCGGCTCGGTTCTTGATTACGCTAAATTTACATGTGCATAAAAGGGAAGGAAATTAAGGTGGTGGGTCTTCAGTATTGGAGGGTCGATGCACCGATGCCAATACGTTGACTCGGCAAGTGTGGTTAGCACTTCGCCAACAAAAGTCCGGTGCGCCAGCCTGCAAGAGTACGCAGGAGTCCGCTTCATGCACCAAGCATTGAGGCGTACGATAGGTCTGACTGGTAGTGCTTTACTGGTTTAGAGGTGGGCGAGGCCCACCCACCGCTTCCGTCTGCCACTACGGAGGTATCCTCGGACGTTACGGCTCCAGAAAGGGGGAACTAAAGGTCTGTGTGCACAGAGTCGGGTGTGTGCGTTGCACTTGCATGTCCATCATACCCACTTGCATGTCATAGCATATCGATTCATTTAACCCCTGACACCTAAAGTAAAAGTGGAATGGGACGCTTATACTTTAGGACCTGCAAAACGACCCCTTGGTCTATAAGCTTGTGTGGGCAAGTTTATAAATTAAGGTTAATTTTGGATATATATACTTTACTGCTGTTTGATAACCGACACCCCAACGTATAAATTGGTATGGGACTTTTTATACGATGGGAGCCTTGCAGAAGACCCCTTGGCTTATGTGTTTTCACATAAGTTAAGGTTACTTTTCATATTTCAGCTTATTGTCTTTACATGCTATAGAATTTGCTAGTATAGGACCGCTGCCATCTGCTTTTGATTTTCTCCACCTTCATGTCCTCCCTTTCTTCCTCTCCGCTCGGTGCCTAGGGGCCGTGGGGGAAGGGGCGGGGGATGATAGGACTTAGTCTTTTAGACTAACGATTTTCGAACCGCATCATTTAGGGGATCGTGGAGACCAGCATGGAGGAGCAGCCCCAAAGACCGGTGCGCTTAGAGGTGGGGCAGTCTAGCTCCGAGTTCATACAGCCGGGACCGTGAGTCTCGACCTTGAGTATTTTTCTGCTTCCGCTTGAGTGATTTTGTAGTGAGGATATGATGTACCGGGCATAAGCCCGTATTTTGCTACTCTGATGTTTTATTCTGTGGACACTCCCTTCGTGGAGTTATATTTATTATGACATGTGATTCTCTATGGGCTGCAATTTGCATTTACATTATAGTGCTACTTTTCTGTGATCGAAATCGACCTGCAGAATCAGCGCTTTGTGGTGATGACCCTTCAGGGCGTGAAGGAGTCACCGCAAAATGGCGGTTCTGGGCCTAAGACCCCGTGCCGAAAGAGAAAAAAAAAGGGGGTCTTACAACGCACCTCTCCCGTTGGCGGGAAATTTCCCGCCCTTTATTTCTCCCTATAAATAGGCGTGGCCGGTCCTTATCCTTCCATCGCTTCAAAGCACTCACCCGCCACCTGCTCTCCACAAAGCATGACTCGCGTTCACCCATTGGGTCTGGCTCGCTTGAACGATGGCAATTTGGCGGAATGGGCGGCGGCGGCGGCGGCGATGCGGACGGGCGAAGCAAATGCGCTTGGACCTTCTCGGAGCACTACTTTCCCCGTGCTATCATCTCAGAGCGCGAATACTTAGAGGCCCTAGGCGACCACATCCCGTCTGGGTTCTCGGCGAGACGGCCTGGGGAGGGGGAGAAGATCAACGATCTGTTCGGGAATGAGCTCGCCATTCCCCTGGCTCACTTTGAGGTGGGTCTTCGCCTCCCCCTCTGGCTAGAGGTTCGTCAGGTACTGAAGTACTTCGGGGTCATCATAGGCCAATGACCCCGAACTCTGTAGCTGTTATGGTAGGGTTCGCCTGCATCCTGCGGGAGGAGCAGATCGAGTTTAATCTCGCGGTTTTCCGCAAACTATTCTCCTTCCGTGCGAACCGGGATGGCACCGCCTACTTCTCCAGCGGCCACCTCAAGGTGCGGGAGACCGTTAACAAGAGTCACAACTGGCTCAAGAAATTCCTGTTCGTCAAGGGGGATTTCGGCAACGTTCCCTACTCGCCGGTGCAGCTCAGCGAGGCGAGTTACCGCCCGCCAAGCCTGGGAGGCCATGAAGCCGACTTGTGTGGGTTCTTCTCCGGGAAGAACTTCGAGGTCACGTACCTACGCCACAACCTCGAAGACCTTGCTGTCGTCCCGCCTGGGGGAGGTTTGCTACTCGCCACTTCTCTCATCTCGCTCTTTGCTTCTTAGGCCTCACCCTCTTTTTTCGGCAGGTGAGCGAGACGTGCCCCTTCATCCCCCCTATGAGAGTGCCCGGGTCGCCTCCGGGGTCCTCGCTCGTGCTCAGGCCGCCTACGCCGCTTAGCGCGAGGCCCCGTCGATCCCTGCCAAGAAGAGGCTGGGTCGCGAGCAGCCCGCTCCCCCCGCCAAAGACAGCGAAGTCTACGGGTCAGCAACTAGCCGGGGGCCAGAGGAAAGGCAAGGCCCCGGCTGATCTACCGTCTGAGGGCTCCCCCACCCATTGTCTCTTCGACCAGCGACATCCCTACCGAGGCGGCAGGTACTTCCGGACCGCCGGATGGGTCGCAAACCGCCGCGAGGCCGGTGCCGAGAGGGCGTCGCAACTTCAGCTACGGCGAGAAATATCTGGACGAGCTCGGCGTTCCGCTTCTGTCATGGGACAAGGAGTCTAATCGCGCGGTGGTCTCGACTCTGTTGCCGAGTTGGCTGGAGCAGGACACCATCGACGGAGAGGTATATAATTTTTCGTTCGGCCTGTACTCGCGAGAGGACGCCTCCATCTATGACAAGGAGGCGACGCGAGTACTGGTGCATGAAAGCGCGCGGGCCCAACTACGCGGCCTGGAGTTGGCCCATATGGTTGGGAGGCGCTGCACCCAGCTAGAGCGGAACGCCGCCTCTCTCAAGAAGTTGGCAGACGAGAAGGAGGAGGCCCGGAAACTCGCTCAGGAGGACTCGGATCTCCAGAGAAGGCGGGCCGACGCGGCCGAGGAGACACTTGCGCAGTACCTGGGAGGGGTGGTACGTGCTCACTTCCAACGACCGCCTCTTCTCGTGAATCCCCCTTATAACTTTCTTTTCCTCTTTTCAGGATGCCGCGACGGCCAGTCGGATGGGTGCTGAGGTCGCCACCCTTGCTCAGGACAAGTCAGCGCTGGAGGCACGGGTTCGCGAGCTGGAGGCCGCCGCCGCTGTCCCTCCGCCAGATAATTGGGGCTGCCCGCTCGCACACCACTCCGACCACGAGTTGGAGGTGTTGATGCAAAAGAACTCTGCCAGCGCCGTGAAGTACATGATGCAGATGCTGCGGCACGCGGATCTCCTCAAGAGCGAGGCGGCGGAACTCTCGGCGGGCGACGTGGTGCCGACGCTGTTCCTTCCCGTACCGGACCCTGGGGATCAGTCCTTCCAGCGCATTTAGGACTTCTCGCACCAGATCTCGCGTCGCCCCCGCATTTTGACATTTGTTTATTAGGTGTATACACTATGTTCTTTTTGCCGTTTGAGATGTAAGCGCGGGCCGTGCCTTTACTTTTTGATTCTCGTCTATTAATGCTCTTATACATGCTTCCCCACTCGTTACTTACGTCTGTCTGTTGTCATCGCGCGATGTAATTTTTTCCGCTTTCCCGCTCGCCGCCGCTCACCTCGCGTTGCGTCAACGAGGTCGTATGCCTACGGATTCGGCTTAGGAATTATAGGGGGTCTTGGCAGGTCGTCCCGCTGTGGGCGACCTGTATCAGCGGCACGACCTCCGCTGCCGAGGCCACTCGCTGACCAGGCGAGGCGAGGCGGTTCGCTGTTTGCCCGAGTCATCAGGTCCCTTGCAGGTTGACCCCTTTGCGACGCGACCCGGGTTCTCACCTCCTCCCGGTCGCCAATCTGGGGGCTGGGTGGTTATGCTAGACCCCCCCCCCCCTTCTGCTAATCTTCGCGATTCCAATCCATTATTAACACCATTAGAGTAGTTGTCGGCCCTGCCGGCTAGGTGGGAGCCCGACATCGTGATTCGCTCTAGGTCGCTAACTGCTGCCATCGAGTGACTTCCGGCCCTGCCAGCTAGGTGAGAGCCTGACAGCAGGATCAGCTCGAGGCCAAGGATGACACCGAGTGACTTCCGGCCCTGCCAGCTAGGTGAGAGCATGGCAGCGGGATCTTCTCGGGGTCCAAACATATTCCATCGAGTGACGTCCGGCCCTGCCAGCTAGGTGAGAGCCTGATAGCGGGATCTTCTCGAGGCCAAGGATGACACTGAGTGACTTTCGGCCGTGCCAGCTAGGTGAGAGCCTAGCAGCGGGATCTTCTCGGGGTCCAAGCATATTCCATCTAGTGACTTCCGGCCCTGCCAGCTAGGCGAGAGCCTGACAGCGGGATCTTCTCGAGGCCAAGGATGACACCGAGTGACTTCCGGCCCTGCCAGCTAGGTGAGAGCCTGGCAGCGGGATCTTCTCGGGGTCCAAACATATTCCATCGAGTGACTTCCGGCCCTGCCAGCTAGGTGAGAGCCTGGCACCGGGATCTTCTCGAGGCCAAGGATGACACTGAGTGACTTCCGGCCCTGCCAGCTAGGTGAGAGCCTGGCAGCGGGATCTTCTTGGGGTCCAAACATATTCCATCGAGTGACTTCCGGCACTGCCAGCTAGGTGAGAGCCTGGCAGCGGGATCTTCTCGAGGCCAAGGATGACACCGAGTGACTTCCGGCCCTGCCAGCTAGGTGAGAGCCTGGCAGCGGGATCTTCTTGTAGGATCTTGTGGCGCCCTTAGAGGGGGGGGGTGAATAAGGGCTCTTTAAAATTTTTTAACTTTTTATAAAATATAAAATTAGCTACTATGATTGAGACAGATCAATGAAATGAAAAACAAGATTATACTTCTCCAAAATGTATATGTAAATAATTCCAATAAAGCTTGAAATCAAGGCTTACAACGATAATAATTCTTTGGCTTTTTCACCGATCCTTCTCCCAAGAACCGGTAGGCTATAGTCAATATCTCCCTAGATATGCCTACTAGCCTCCCCCTAAATCAAACCTATGATTTAGTCGCTGCACAACTCGCGGCGATTTTCTCCTAAGCCACACAGGGACCTAGACACCACACACAAGGTGGTGATTTGCCCCTAAGCCACACACGGACTTAGACACCACACACAAGGTGGTGATTTTCCCTTCCCAATTACAAAGATAAAGAATGAAAATGAAAGTACAATAGTAAAACTTAAAAACTCCCTCAAAATCACGAGCTCTGAAGATGATGATGGACGAACGAGAAGATCTCCAATCTTGAACGCACGGTCGTATCTCCTTCGCTCTTGAGATTTCAACGGACCAAGGGAGTTCATCTGGAAACGGAGATGAAGGCTCTGAAAATTCTCTGGGAAAACAAAGCTCTGCACAATCCAACACTTCCCTGAAATTTTTGGCCGTATATATCATTTCATGCTATCGCCGGCGGTAGCGTTAACGCCCCGCGATAGTGATAACTCTCCATTACTTGACACGTGGCACACGTCGCGCTGATTTTCAGATCTGAGCGGAGAACGTGACGATCGTGGGATATCGCTCGGCGACATCGGTATCGCCCCGCGATATCGCTGATCGTGACTGACTTCGTGCGCGGCAACGTGCGGATTAAGGCTGACGTCAGCAGGAACTGATTCTGCTATCGCCCGCGGTAGCGTTATCGCCAGTGATAGAGCGTTTTTCCTTTTCATCAATGTCATGCTCAGCCTTTTCTTTTGTACATAAAAATGTTGTTATCCCTGCGCATTTAAAACACATACCAAGATCAAATACATCCGGATTTGTTATTCTCAAACTAAGAAGCGCGGAACGCATGCTCCAACAATCTCCCCCTTTTGATAATAACAAATCCACTAAGAAAGAAATTGCATGAGATCAGGAGAATGTGAAACAATTCTAATAATCAATATGAATCAAAGTGCATAACTAGTTATAATAAACTCCTCATTTAATAAATACTAGTTGCTCCCCCTATATTTGTCCCCCTATTCAAAAGAAGAAATAGTTACTCCCCCTAAATGTACTAATCAATTTATTTAGTACTGAATCTCCCCCTTTTGGTATTAGCAAAAGACGGTGGAAAGAAAACGAGGTGGAAATGCGGAAGCTGAAAGAAGCACGAGTAGTATGATATAGACAGTAAAAAACCATGGAATAGTGTTACCCTAAGATTTGGAAGTTTATCAAAAAAATGTAGGCTATGGAAAAATTAATTTAAGAGTTGAATTGAAACATGGAAAATTGTCAGGTGAAGATATCGAAAACAAGAAAATTGATGAAATGGAAGAGAAGAACTATGACCGGTCCAATTCTCATGAGAATAAATTTTATAAGTGATAATGTTGTGTACATGTGAAGACTGATTTAGTATACATATTCCTTAAGAAATAATGTTACAGGAAGGTTTGCAAGATATGGATACAAGAAGCTAACACCTTTACATAGATAACCTCATGTCATAAAGATTGTTCTTTTTTAAAAAAATGGCCAAGTCGGTTTGCACAAGACACTTTACAATCCTTGTCAAGGTGCTCAACCTCACAATGCTCATTAAGACTTATCAGTAGGGTGAGTAGAGCTTGATTGGAGTATCCTAGTCATGTGTAATTGTTGTTTTTTTAATTGTTTTGCATTCATTTTTTTTTGAAACTTTGACTTAGGACTCCGAATTCACTTGTATTGCAAACCCCAAAAGGGTTTTTAGAATGGCCATCAGTTTGGAAAATCAATGTGAATGAGGCATAAATGAAAATGTTAGCGTTGTATGCAAATCTTTGAAACAAACCAATAGCATGTAAGAAGAAACTTAAGGATGTGTAAATATCAGCTCGTGTCAGTGGGAGCACATTATCAAGAATAAAATGTTACTCATACTTAGAGGCATGCGGAAACAAGTCTATTCAAGTTCCAGTCATCAATGATACAGGTAGATATCAAGAGCACGACAAGTTAAAAACAATGTTCAAACAACTGATAAACTAATAATCACACAGGTACTAGGTATCGTATTCTGATAAGCATCCAAAACTTTACGACAATACTAGAAACAGGTTTAAAAAAATGGCAGAATTTTTTGGAAAGTGTGGCTGAAAAAAATTCACTATCGCCAGCGGTAGCGATACCGCGCGGCGATAGCTGTTTTTGATATTAAAGGCGAAAAACCGAAGGGGGCTGACTCATTTCCTGCTTTGACCGACACTGGGCTGTTTGGCAACGTCTTCTTCAGCGGAAACCCTCAAAACTCCAAGGGTAAGGTTTAGATCCCTCTTTATGGTGGTGTTTTTCTTCAAAAAAAATATAGATCTGCACTCTAGAGTATGAAAGGAGATAGATCTAAGAAAAAAATTTGATTTTTGTCATAGATTTTGTTAAGAAAACTTTTTTTGAAGAACATATCATTTTGATGCAAAATCCTTACAAAAAACGAGTTATAGGTTGTAGATCTTTGAGATGTATGGAAGTTTAGTAATTTTTCTGAACCTACGAGAGTAAATCTACCGGACATTTCAAAAAAGGAGAAGTTTTTCTACTATCGCCCAGCGTTAGTACTGTCGCCGGCGAAGGAGAAAAATTCTTTGAAAATTAATTTTTTGAGTTAACACGATGTTGTCATTATGTTTTCAGGAAATGGCATCATCATCCCGTGCAAGAAAGAGTACCAGCCGCAATCCACATGCATCATATCAAACATACCTGGGAATTGAGAATGCGTCAGTTGGTATCGCTAAACTTTTGGATGAATCACTACCACCACATATCTATGAACTACTTGTTGAGTCAGGTATAATGTCTCTCATTGTACCGAACACTTTTAGCTCCATCTTCGTAAGGGATTTTTATAATAATTTGGAAGACCCTAAATATACGGGGTTGAATGGAGGAGTAAGGTCTCGAATCCATGGAGCTCAAATAGATATTACTCATGCTGATTTGAGACGAGAATATAGTCTTACCACTTGTGAGGATCATTTTATTGATATAGTAGAGAATTACCGTAAGGAACGTGATTGGAGTATATTGAACCAAGTCCTTCACGGAAAGGAAAATAGGAGTTTGATTCAAGACATCTCATCACTCTCTCGCGATGCATTTGTGATTCAAGACATATTAAGAAACACGGTTATGTTGAAGTCCGGTGACACAAAGAAGATCACGGCTCAATTGAGCTTAGTGACGTATTATGTATTAGAGAGAGTCAAGTTTGACGTGGTGGATTTTGTGTTATCCATCATATGATATACATATAAAATGAAGCATCCCCTTAGGAGGAAACTGAACACACTTCCTTTAGGAAGTGTTATTCAAAGGATCGTATACTAAAAATATGATTGGATAGATCAGGAGTTCTACATTGACGATTGTATCCCGGCGATACATACCGTAGAACCAGCTAGAGGTCCATCTCCTAGGGCTGCCTCGTCATCAAGACAACCACTCCAAAGAGGAGGTTCTTTGCGTGAATCTATTGAGGATCTAAGAGAGACTGTGGAGGAGATGAAAGAGGAACAAAGGCGTAGTCATTCTGGTTTTCGCAAATTCATGAAATTTCTGGTAAAGGGTTGAAACTAAAGCCAACTCCGGAAGAAGAACGAGAATGGGGGAGTCCAGTCGAGGATCCTCCACGACATTCGATAAGGCGGACGCGAAGGCCTAGAGAACCAACTCCGACTTCCAGTGAAGATGTGAATGTGTCTGCTGAAGAGAACATGGATGAATGATTTTTTATGATCAGTGATGTAATATTTTATGGTTTAATGTATCTGTGATATCGCCAGCGATAGTGCTGTCGCCTGGCGATAGTGAAGACTCTTTTAATTTGTGGTTCTGTTGTTTGTACTTTCTGTTTCAGTGTTATCCTATGTACTGCCCAGTTTTATGTTATGTTTTCTGTTATTTATATGTGTTGGCTAGTTCTTAAATTTTATTTATAATTCTAAGATTCCAAGTTCTAGTCTTAACCTTGAAAAGCGTGAATCATTAAGTGGTTTGGTTAAAATATCTGCTATTTGAGAATCAGTTCCAATAAAATTTATTTTAATATGGCCTTTCTTTATGTGATCCCTAATAAAATGATGACGAACATCTATGTGTTTGGATCTAGATATAATACGGGATTGTTCGTTAAATCGATAGCACTTTTGCTATCACATTTTAATTCAACATTATTTTGGTATACGCCAAAATCTTCTAGTGTTTGTGTCATCCAAAGTGCTTGAGCACAACAACTACCAAGTACAATATATTCGGCCTCAGTAGTGGAGAGGGCAACACAATTCTGTTTCCTACTCGACCAAGAAATAAGTGTTGGCCCGATAAAGTGACAAGTGCCACTTGTGCTCTTTCAATCTAATGAACACCCCGCATAATCAGAATCAGAATATCCATGTAAAATAAAAGAGTCATTATGAGGATACCATAAGCCTAGTTTAGATGTTCCTATAAGGTATCTAAAAATACGTTTCACCGCTTTTAAATATGATTCTTTTGGACTAGCTTGAAACCTAGCACATAAACAAACGGCGAACATAATATCGGGTCTAGAAGAAGTTAAATATAATAAAGACTCAATCATACTTCTATAAAGGGTTTGGTCAATTGAAATACCACTTTCATCTTTTCCCAATTTCAATGAAGCGCTCATAGGAGTATTTGCATGTTTAAGGTTGTCAAATCCAAATCTTTTTAACATATCATGAATATACTTGGATTGACAAATAAAAATACCATCATGTTTTTGCGTAATTTGAAAACCTAGAAAATATGAAAGTTCTCCTACCATGCTCATTTCGAATTCATTTTTCATAATTTGAACTACTTCATTACATAACTCTTCATTAGTGGCTCCAAAAATTATATCATCAACATAAATTTGCAAAATAACTAAATCATGATCAATTTGCTTAATGAAGAGTGTAGAATCGGCACTTCCCATTTTATAATCGTGCTTTAATAAGTATTGAGTTAAACGATCATACCAAGAACGAGGCGCTTGTTTTAACCCATAAAGTGCTTTATCTAATTAATAAACATAATTTGGATATTTTTCATTAATAAAGCCAGGGGTTGTTCTAAATAAACCTCTTCTTTTATGTACCCGTTTAAAAATGCAGTTTTGACATCCATTTGATACAATTTAAATCTTTTAAAGCAAGCAAATGCAAGAAATATCCTAACCGCTTCTAGTCTAGCAACGGGTGCAAAAGTTTCATCATAGTCTACCCCTTCAATTTGTGCATAACCTTTTGCAACTAATCTGGCTTTATTTCTAACAATTCTAGAATCACTATCCAATTTATTTTTAAAAATCCACTTTACTCCAACTACAGGATGATTTTTGGGTCGTTCTACAAGATTCCAACCTTATTACGTTCAAATTGATTAAGTTCTTCGTTCATAGCTAAAAACCAAAGTTCATCATTTAAAGCGGTGGAAACATCTTTTGGTTCTATTTCAGAGACAAGCAAAGGTTTGAAAATAAAACATGTAAAGAAGAACGAGTACTTACCCTTTTTGTGGATCTCCAATAATAAGCTCCTTCGGATGATCCTTTAAAAATATCAATTCCCTTGGAGGGACATGTTGTTCTCTTTCTTCTTCTTCTTTTCCTTCTTCATTCCTTTCATGTTCTTCATCATCATTTTCCATCAAAGGAAGGGGTGTATCTTCTTTTCCTGTAGTTTTCTTATCTACACATGGAACCAACTCATCAAACCTAACATGAATAGATTCTTCAACTATTTTCGTTCGTTTATTAAAATTCTATAAGCTTTACTAGTTGAAGAATACCCAATGAAAACTCCTTCATCACATTTTTCATCAAATTTTCCTAAGGAATCTTTAGAATTTAAAATAAAACATTTACACCCAAAAACTTTGAAATAAGAAACATTTGGTTTTTTATTAAAAATTAATTCATAAGGAGTTACTTTTAAAATAGGGCGAAGCATTACTCTATTAATTACATAACATGCAGTACTCACCGCTTCAGCCCAAAAAGATTTTGGTAAAGAAAATTCAGATAACATCGTACGGGCTAGCTCTTGAAGAGTCCTATTTTTCCTCTCCACTACACCATTTTGTTGTGGTGTGCGTGGAGCGGAAAATTCATGTTTAATTCCTAACTCCGTACAAAAAGAAATAAACTTTTCATTTTCAAATTCCCCTCCATGATCCGAACGTATGCGTTTAATTTTTAACTCAAATTCATTTTGAATACGCAAACATAATTTAGAAAATTCTGAAAACGCATCGTATTTTGAGGTTAGAAATAAAGTCCAACTAAACGTGAATAATCATCAATCAATACAAATGTATACTTTCTACCTCCTAAGCTAGAAATAGTTATTGGACCAAATAAATCCATATGAATTAATTGGAGTGGCCTAGTTGTAGAAATAATATTTTTACTTTTGAAAGATGATTTTGAAAATTTTCCTTTTTGACAAGGCTCACAGAAAGAAATAAATTTTCATCTAGCAATGGTAAACCTTTGATTAATCTATCTTTTGAAAGTTTTTTAATTAACTTTGCACTAGTATGTCCAAGTCGCCTATGCCATAATTCAAACTCATCATTTTTGATAAAAAACATTTTAAAGTAGAATTTGAAAAATCATAAAATTTAATCATATATACGTTATGACATCTAGGGGCGGTAAAAACAATTTCATTTGTTTTGGAATCAATAATTTTTGCATAAAATTGTAGAAGATTCAAACAAAACATTTAAACCCTTATCACATAGTTGGCTAATTGAAATCAAATTATGTTTTAAACCTTCTACTAACAAAACATTTGAAATTGAAAAACTTTCGTTACCCATAACACCGATGCCGATGATTTTTCCTTTTCCATTATCTCCAAATGTAACGACTCCTCCTTTCTTCATCTCTAGGCTAAGAAACTTCTCTTTATTGCCCGTCATGTGCTTTGAACAACCTGAGTCCAAGTATCACACATCTTCTTTGTCCTTAGCCTGCCAACACACCTAGAAAGAGGATGTGAGTAAAGATCTGGCTACCCAAGTGGTTCCACCCATAGTATAGGTAGAGGCCTTAGGCATCCAGATTTGCTTAATTTTACTTTTTCCTTTCTTCAGCACGAGTCCGTGGTGTGACCAAATCTATTGCATTTGGCACATGTAATGTAACAAGAAGAATATAACTTCTCTGGACTTTTACTGTGAGAAAAGGTAGTATCAGTTAATTTGTTATTATCATTACTTTTAAAATTTGATTTTCTGGATTTATCGATATCGCCGGCGGTAGTACCTATCGCCGGGCGATAGCTTCCATTCGTGTATCCGTGTCCAAATCTTCCAGATCCGTGACATTGGTAACCTAAGATCATATCCAGTGATCTTTGGCCCAATCCAAACTTTTTCATGCTAGTGTTAAGTCATGAATCTGCTTTCTCATTTCATTATTCTCGGATACTAGATTTACACATCTACGTTCAAAAGCTTTCTTTCCTTCATGGACTTTGGAAATATAAGATTTCATATCTCTCTCTAAAATCTCATTCTTTTTATTGAGAATTTTTATTTCTGAATGAGATTTGGAAAGAGATTCTTCAAGCTCTTTTATTCTTCCCATAAAGTGATCACACTCTTGGCAATAGACTTTTTCTTTCAATAGTCTTATTTTCATTTAACAATTTTTTGTTTTCTTTAATTAAAACTGTATTTTCAGTTTTAAGAATATCATTAACTTTTAATCTTTTTTCAAGATATTTGCAAGTATTTAAAAATTCAGAAAATAATTCATCATAAGTTGGAGGAGTTACCTCAGTGTCGCTTTGGACACTGCACTCGTCATCAGATGTGACGCTTTTTCCCATTAGGCACATATTGGCCTCCTCCTCCTCGCTTGAGCTTGAACTGCTTGCACCATCAGAAGTAGTATCATCCCATGTTTCAGCCTTTAGGACCTTCTTCTTCCCTTGTGTTTCTTTTCTTTAAGTTATTTCAAGTACTTTGGACACTTGCTTCGAATGTGTCCTAACTTCCTGCAATGATAGCACTCCGGTGGGGGTCTCTCTTCCTCCTCATCGTCGTCATCCTTTTGTTTTTTCTTTCTAAACGTCTCCTTCTTAAAGTACTTTTTAAAAGCATTTCTACTCTCCGGATTTCTCATAAATTTTTTAAACTTCCTTACAAAAAGACTCTCCTCATCATCTTCTTCATCCTCAGAATTACTGCATTCTTCTTTCTTAGATCTTAGAGCCAACCCCTTCTTCTTAGGCTCCATGTACTCTTGTTGTTGAATTTTCAATTCAACTTCATGAGTTTTCAAGTTCCCAATCAGGCTTTCAATATTCAGAGATTTAAGATCATGAGATTCAGAAATAGCCGTCACTTTGGGATTAACTTATGGGGGAGAGATCTAAGAAGTTTTCTCACCAAATCACCATTTGAAAAAATTTTCCAAGCACTTTTGAGTCATTCACTATCTTGGTGAATCTGGTGTACATTGAGTCTACGTCCTCATCCACTTCCATCCTAAACTTTTCAAATTCCGATTCAAGTTGAAACAGCTTCGAGTCCTTCACCTGCGAGGTACCTTCATGAGTTACTTCTAGTAAATTCCAAATCTCATAAGCATTATTACAAGCACAAGTTCTATTAATTCAGTCCTATCTAATGCACAAAATAATGCATTCATGGCTTTTGCATTATTTTTGCATCTTAGTTTATCCTGATCATCCCATTTATCTATTGGTTTTTCCATTTCTACATTGCCTACTGTATAAGTGGGATGAACATAATTAGTCTCTACCATATTCCAAACCTCAATATCAAGAGAAATAAGAAAACACTTCATCCTAGTTTTCCAGTAATTATAGTCAGATCCAGTGAATAATGGAGGTCTGCTAATTCCTTGCCCCTCAGAGAAAGCATGGTCATGCTGCGCCATAATTCCTGGTGGTGAAACCGTATTAGGAATAACCAAGCTCTGATACCACTTGTAGGATCTTGTGGCGCCCTTAGAGGGGGGGTGAATAAGGGCTCTTTAAAATTTTTTAACTTTTTTATAAAATATAAAATTAGCTACTATGATTGAGACAGATCAATGAAATGAAAAACAAGATTATACTTCTCCAAAATGTATATGTAAAATGATTCCAATAAAGCTTGAAATCAAGGCTTACAACGATAATAATTCTTTGGCTTTTTCACCGATCCTTCTCCCAAGAACCGGTAGGCTATAGTCAATATCTCCCATAGATATGCCTACTAGCCTCCCCCTAAATCAAACCTATGATCTAGTCGTTGCACAACTCGCGGCGATTTACTCTTAAGCCACACAGGGACCTAGACACCACACACAAGGTGGTGATTTGCCCCTAAGCCACACACGGACTTAGACACCACACACAAGGTGGTGATTTTCCCTTCCCAATTACAAAGATAAAGAATGAAAATGAAAGTACAATAGTAAAACTTAAAAACTCCCTCAAATCACGGGCTCTGAAGATGATGATGGACGAACGAGAAGATCTCCAATCTTGAACGCACGGTCGTATCTCCTTCGCTCTTGAGATTTCAACGGACCAAGGGAGTTCGTCTGGAAACGGAGATGAAGGCTCTGAAAATTCTCTGGGAAAACAAAGCTCTGCACAATCCAACACTTCCCTGAAATTTTTTGGCCGTATATATCATTTCATGCTATCGCCGGCGGTAGCGTTAACGCCCCGCGATAGTGATAAATCTCCATTACTTGACACGTGGCACACGTCGCGCTGATTTTCAGATCTGAGCGGAGAACGTGACGATCGTGGGATATCGCTCGGCGACATCGGTATCGCCCCGCGATATCGCTGATCGTGACTGACTTCGTGCGCGGCAACATGCGGATTAAGGCTGACGTCAGCAGGAACTGATTCTGCTATCGCCCGCGGTAGCGTTATTGCCAGTGATAGCGCGTTTTTCCTTTTCATCAATGTCATGCTCAGCCTTTCTTTTGTACATAAAAATGTTGTTATCCCTGCGCATTTAAAACACATACCAAGATCAAATACATCCGAGATTTGTTATTCTCAAACTAAGAAGCGCGGAACGCATGCTCCAACACTTCTCGGGGTCCAAACATATTCCATCGAGTGACTTCCGGCCCTGCCAGCTAGGTGAGAGCCTGGCAGCGGGATCTTCTCGAGGCCAAGGATGACACCGAGTGACTTCCGGCCCTGCCAGCTTGGTGAGAGCCTAGCAGCGGGATCTTCTCGGGGTCCAAACATATTCCAATTCTCTATGCAAGCTGGCTATGACCGTACTAGAGCGTTTGAAGAAATTTATTATAATGAAATTGTCACTTACATGCTTTAGGGGAAAAAATGCTTCAAGTCGTCACCACTCTAGGTGTGACTTAGGGTCTCGCCCTCTACATTTTGGAGTCGGTAGAATCCTGACTTTAGAGCTTCCTTTACAATAAATGTCCCTCCCAGCTGCGATTGAGCTTCCCTACGGATGCCGACCTCCCTGCCGCATCCACCTTTTTCAGCACCAGGTCTCCTTCCACGACTGCTTGACCCTAACATGCCTGTCAAAGTATTTGGCCATCCTTCTTTTTACCTCCTCCTGTCGGACAGCCGAAAAGTCCCTCAATTCTTCCATCCACCATGTTAAGGGAGAGTCTCAGCTCCTCCTCGTTCTCGGCTTGCCATTCTTCTCGGCCCTCTTTGGCCGCCACGACTCGCAGTGTTTGGACTTCAAATTCCACGGGGAGCACTGCCTCGCACCCATGGGAGAGCTTGAAGGGGTCTCCCCTATAGCCGTGTTAGGGGTGGTTCTTAGGGCCCAGAGAACTGCGGGGAGCTGCTCCACCCAGCTCCCCTTCAAATTCTCCACCTTCTTCCTGAGGAGGTTGACGATGATCTTGTTCGCGCCTCCACCTGCCCGTTGCTCCTGGGGTGGTGGACTAAGGCGAACCTGAGGTCGATCCCCAGCTGCTCGCAAAAGTTGGTGAACTTGGCACTGGAGAACTGGGGCCCGTTGTCCGTGACGATGGCCTGGGGCAGCCCATGGCGACAGATGATCTCGCCCCAAACAAAGTTCCTGATTGCCTGGGAGGTCACCTTGGCCAGTGCCTTCACCTCCATCCACTTGGAGAAGTAGTCAATCATCACTAGGAGGAACCTTCTCTGACCGCTGGCTTGGGGAAATGGTCCAACCAAATCCATTCCCCAGATCGCGAAGGGCCAGGGGGCCGTGATACTCCTGAGTCATTTTGCCGACTGTAGCTAAAGGGGGCAAACAGCTGCACTTATGACATCTTTTTGCCCCCCTTTAGCTACAGTCGGCAAAATGACTCAGGAGTATCACGGCCCCCTGGCCCTTCGCGATCTGGGGAATGGATTTGGTTGGACCATTTCCCCAAGCCAGCGGTCAGAGAAGGTTCCTCCTAGTGATGATTGACTACTTCTCCAAGTGGATGGAGGTGAAGGCACTGGCCAAGGTGACCTCCCAGGCAATCAGGAACTTTGTTTGGGCGGAGATCATCTGTCGCCATGGGCTGCCCCAGGCCATCGTCACGGACAACGGGCCCCAGTTCTCCAGTGCCAAGTTCACCAACTTTTGCGAGCAGCTGGGATCGACCTCAGGTTCGCCTTAGTCCACCACCCCAGGAGCAACGGGCAGGTGGAGGCCGCGAACAAGATCATCGTCAACCTCCTCAGAAGAAGGTGGAGAATTTGAAGGGGAGCTGGGTGGAGCAGCTCCCCGCAGTTCTCTGGGCCCTAAGAACCACCCCTAACACGGCTATAGGGAGACCCCTTCAAGCTCTCCCATGGGTGCGAGGCAGTGCTCCCCGTGGAATTTGAAGTCCAAACACTGCGAGTCGTGGCGGCCAAAGAGGGCGAGAAGAATGGCAAGCCGAGAACGAGGAGGAGCTGAGACTCTCCCTTAACATGGTGGAAGAATTGAGGGACCTTTCGGCTGTCCGACAGGAGGAGGTAAAAAGAAGGATGGCCAAATACTTTGACAGGCATGTTAGGGTCAAGCAGTTCGTGGAAGGAGACCTGGTGCTGAAAAAGGTGGATGCGGCAGGGAGGTCGGCATCCGTAGGAAGCTCAATCGCAGCTGGGAGGGACCATTTATTGTAAAGGAAGCTCTAAAGTCAGGATTCTACCGACTCCAAAATGTAGAGGGCGAGACCCTAAGTCACACCTAGAGTGGTGACGACTTGAGCATTTTTTCCCTAAAGCATGTAAGTGACAATTTCATTATAATAAATTTCTTCAAACGCTCTAGTACGGTCATAGCCAGCTTGCATAGAGAATTGGAATATGTTTGGACCCCGAGAAGATCCCGCTGCTAGGCTCTCACCAAGCTGGCAGGGCCGGAAGTCACTCGGTGTCATCCTTGGCCTCGAGAAGATCCCGCTGCCAGGCTCTCACTAGCTGGCAGGGCCGAAGTCACTCGATGGAATATGTTTGGACCCCGAGAAGTGTTGGAGCATGCGTTCCGCGCTTCTTAGTTTGAGAATAACAAATCTCGGATGTATTTGATCTTGGTATGTGTTTTAAATGCGCAGGGATAACAACATTTTTATGTACAAAAGAAAGGCTGAGCATGACATTGATGAAAAGGAAAAACGCGCTATCACTGGCAATAACGCTACCGCGGGCGATAGCAGAATCAGTTCCTGCTGACGTCAGCCTTAATCCGCATGTTGCCGCGCACGAAGTCAGTCACGATCAGCGATATCGCGGGGCGATACCGATGTCGCCGAGCGATATCCCACGATCGTCACGTTCTCCGCTCAGATCTGAAAATCAGCGCGACGTGTGCCACGTGTCAAGTAATGGAGAGTTATCACTATCGCGGGGCGTTAACGCTACCGCCGCGATAGCATGAAATGATATATACGGCCAAAATTTCAGGGAAGTGTTGGATTGTGCAGAGCTTTGTTTTCCCAGAGAATTTTCAGAGCCTTCATCTCCGTTTCCAGACGAACTCCCTTGGTCCGTTGAAATCTCAAGAGCGAAGGAGATACGACCGTGCGTTCAAGATTGGAGATCTTCTCGTTCGTCCATCATCATCTTCAGAGCCCGTGATTTTGAGGGAGTTTTTAAGTTTTACTATTGTACTTTCATTTTCATTCTTTATCTTTGTAATTGGGAAGGGAAAATCACCACCTTGTGTGTGGTGTCTAAGTCCGTGTGTGGCTTAGGGGCAAATCACCACCTTGTGTGTGGTGTCTAGGTCCCTGTGTGGCTTAAGAGTAAATCGCCGCGAGTTGTGCAACGACTAGATCATAGGTTTGATTTAGGGGGAGGCTAGTAGGCATATCTATGGAGATATTGACTATAGCCTACCGGTTCTTGGGAGAAGGATCGGTGAAAAAGCCAAAGAATTATTATCGTTGTAAGCCTTGATTTCAAGCTTTATTGGAATCATTTTACATATACATTTTGGAGAAGTATAATCTTGTTTTTCATTTCATTGATCTGTCTCAATCATAGTAGCTAATTTTATATTTTATAAAAAGTTAAAAAATTTTAAAGAGCCCTTATTCACCCCCCTCTAAGGGCGCCACAAGATCCTACAAGTGGTATCAGAGCTTGGTTATTCCTAATACGGTTTCACACCAGGAATTATGGCGCAGCATGACCATGCTTTCTCTGAGGGGCAAGGAATTAGCAGACCTCCATTATTCACTGGATCTGACTATAATTACTGGAAAACTAGGATGAAGTGTTTTCTTATTTCTCTTGATATTGAGTTTGGAATATGGTAGAGACTAATTATGTTCATCCCACTTATACAGTAGGCAATGTAGAAATGGAAAAACCAATAGATAAATGGGATGATCAGGATAAACTAAGATGCAAAAATAATGCAAAAGCCATGAATGCATTATTTTGTGCATTAGATAGGACTGAATTTAATAGAACTTGTGCTTGTAATAATGCTTATGAGATTTGGAATTTACTAGAAGTAACTCATGAAGGTACCTCGCAGTGAAGGACTCGAAGCTGTTTCAACTTGAATCGGAATTTGAAAAGTTTAGGATGGAAGTGGATGAGGACGTAGACTCAATGTACACCAGATTCACCAAGATAGTGAATGACTCAAAAGTGCTTGGAAAATTTTTTTTCAAATGGTGATTTGGTGAGAAAACTTCTTAGATCTCTCCCCCATAAGTTTAATCCCAAGTGACGGCTATTTCTGAATCTCATGATCTTAAATCTCTGAATATTGAAGCCTGATTGGGAACTTGAAAACTCATGAAGTTGAATTGAAAATTCAACAACAAGAGTACATGGAGCCTAAGAAGAAGGGGTTGGCTCTAAGATCTAAGAAAGAAGAATGCAGTAATTCTGAGGATGAAGAAGATGATGAGGAGAGTCTTTTTTGTAAGGAAGTTTAAAAAATTTATGAGAAATCCGGAGAGTAGAAATGCTTTTAAAAAGTACTTTAAGAAGGAGACGTTTAGAAAGAAAAAACAAAAGGATGACGACGATGAGGAGGAAGAGAGACCCCCACCGGAGTGCTATCATTGCAGGAAGTTAGGACACATTCGAAGCAAGTGTCCAAAGTACTTGAATAACTTAAAGAAAAGAAACACAAAGGGAAGAAGAAGGTCCTAAAGGCTGAAACATGGGATGATACTACTTCTGATGGTGCAAGCAGTTCAAGCTCAAGCGAGGAGGAGGAGGCCAATATGTGCCTAATGGGAAAAAGCGTCACATCTGATGACGAGTGCAGTGTCCAAAGCGACACTGAGGTAACTCCTCCAACTTATGATGAATTATTTTCTGAATTTTTAAATACTTGCAAATATCTTGAAAAAAGATTAAAAGTTAATGATATTCTTAAAACTGAAAATACAGTTTTAATTAAAGAAAACAAAAAATTGTTAAATGAAAATAAGACTATTGAAAGAAAAAGTCTCTTGCCAAGAGTGTGATCACTTTATGGGAAGAATAAAAGAGCTTGAAGAATCTCTTTCCAAATCTCATTCAGAAATAAAAATTCTCAATAAAAAGAATGAGATTTTAGAGAGAGATATGAAATCTTATATTTCCAAAGTCCATGAAGGAAAGAAAGCTTTTGAACGTAGATGTGTAAATCTAGTATCCGAGAATAATGAAATGAGAAAGCAGATTCATGACTTAACACTAGCCATGGAAAGTTTGGATTGGGCCAAAGATCACTGGATATGATCTTAGGTTACCAATGTCACGGATCTGGAAGATTTGGACACGGATACACGAATGGAAGCTATCGCCCGGCGATAGGTACTACCGCCGGCGATATCGATAAATCCAGAAAATCAAATTTTAAAAGTAATGATAATAACAAATTAACTGATACTACCTTTTCTCACAGTAAAAGTCCAGAGAAGTTATATTCTTCTTGTTACATTACATGTGCCAAATGCAATAGATTTGGTCACACCACGGACTCGTGCTGGAAGAAAGGAAAAAGTAAAATTAAGCAAATCTGGATGCCTAAGGCCTCTACCTATACTATGGGTGGAACCACTTGGGTAGCCAGATCTTTACTCACATCCTCTTTCTAGGTGTGTTGGCAGGCTAAGGACAAAGAAGATGTGTGGTACTTGGACTCAGGTTGTTCAAAGCACATGACGGGCAATAAAGAGAAGTTTCTTAGCCTAGAGATGAAGAAAGGAGGAGTCGTTACATTTGGAGATAATGGAAAAGGAAAAATCATCGGCATCGGTGTTATGGGTAACGAAAGTTTTTCAATTTCAAATGTTTTGTTAGTAGAAGGTTTAAAACATAATTTGATTTCAATTAGCCAACTATGTGATAAGGGTTTAAATGTTTTGTTTGAATCTTCTACAAATTTATGCAAAATTATTGATTCCAAAACAAATGAAATTGTTTTTACCGCCCCTAGATGTCATAACGTATATATGATTAAATTTTATGATTTTTCAAATTCTACTTTAAAATGTTTTTTATCAAAAAATGATGAGTTTGAATTATGGCATAGGCGACTTGGACATACTAGTGCAAAGTTAATTAAAAAACTTTCAAAAGATAGATTAATCAAAGGTTTACCATTGCTAGATGAAAATTTATCTTCTTTATGTGAGCCTTGTCAAAAAGGAAAATTTTCAAAATCATCTTTCAAAAGTAAAAATATTATTTCTACAACTAGGCCACTCCAATTAATTCATATGGATTTATTTGGTCCAATAACTATTTCTAGCTTAGGAGGTAGAAAGTATACATTTGTATTGATTGATGATTATTCACGTTTTAGTTGGACTTTATTTCTAACCTCAAAATACGATGCGTTTTCAGAATTTTCTAAATTATGTTTGCGTATTCAAAATGAATTTGAGTTAAAAATTAAACGCATACGTTCGGATCATGGAGGGGAATTTGAAAATGAAAATTTTATTTCTTTTTGTACGGAGTTAGGAATTAAACATGAATTTTCCGCTCCACGCACACCACAACAAAATGGTGTAGTGGAGAGGAAAAATAGGACTCTTCAAGAGCTAGCCCGTACGATGTTATCTGAATTTTCTTTACCAAAATCTTTTTGGGCTGAAGCGGTGAGTACTGCATGTTATGTAATTAATAGAGTAATGCTTCGCCCTATTTTAAAAGTAACTCCTTATGAATTAATTTTTAATAAAAAACCAAATGTTTCTTATTTCAAAGTTTTTGGGTGTAAATGTTTTATTTTAAATTCTAAAGATTCCTTAGGAAAATTTGATGAAAAATGTGATGAAGGAGTTTTCATTGGGTATTCTTCAACTAGTAAAGCTTATAGAATTTTTAATAAACGAACGAAAATAGTTGAAGAATCTATTCATGTTAGGTTTGATGAGTTGGTTCCATGTGTAGATAAGAAAACTACAGGAAAAGAAGATACACCCCTTCCTTTGATGGAAAATGATGATGAAGAACATGAAAGGAATGAAGAAGGAAAAGAAGAAGAAGAAAGAGAACAACATGTCCCTCCAAGGGAATTGATATTTTTAAAGGATCATCCGAAGGAGCTTATTATTGGAGATCCACAAAAAGGGGTAAGTACTCGTTCTTCTTTACATGTTTTATTTTCAAACCTTTGCTTTGTCTCTGAAATAGAACCAAAAGATGTTTCCACCGCTTTAAATGATGAATTTTGGTTTTTAGCTATGAACGAAGAACTTAATCAATTTGAACGTAATAAGGTTTGGAATCTTGTAGAACGACCCAAAAATCATCCTGTAGTTGGAGTAAAGTGGATTTTAAAAATAAATTGGATAGTGATTCTAGAATTGTTAGAAATAAAGCCAGATTAGTTGCAAAAGGTTATGCACAAATTGAAGGGGTAGACTATGATGAAACTTTTGCACCCGTTGCTAGACTAGAAGCGGTTAGGATATTTCTTGCATTTGCTTGCTTTAAAAGATTTAAATTGTATCAAATGGATGTCAAAACTGCATTTTTAAACGGGTACATAAAAGAAGAGGTTTATTTAGAACAACCCCCTGGCTTTATTAATGAAAAATATCCAAATTATGTTTATTAATTAGATAAAGCACTTTATGGGTTAAAACAAGCGCCTCGTTCTTGGTATGATCGTTTAACTCAATACTTATTAAAGCACGATTATAAAATGGGAAGTGCCGATTCTACACTCTTCATTAAGCAAATTGATCATGATTTAGTTATTTTGCAAATTTATGTTGATGATATAATTTTTGGAGCCACTAATGAAGAGTTATGTAATGAAGTAGTTCAAATTATGAAAAATGAATTCGAAATGAGCATGGTAGGAGAACTTTCATATTTTCTAGGTTTTCAAATTACGCAAAAACATGATGGTATTTTTATTTGTCAATCCAAGTATATTCATGATATGTTAAAAAGATTTGGATTTGACAACCTTAAACATGCAAATACTCCTATGAGCGCTTCATTGAAATTGGGAAAAGATGAAAGTGGTATTTCAATTGACCAAACCCTTTATAGAAGTATGATTGAGTCTTTATTATATTTAACTTCTTCTAGACCCGATATTATGTTCGCCGTTTGTTTATGTGCTAGGTTTCAAGCTAGTCCAAAAGAATCATATTTAAAAGCGGTGAAACGTATTTTTAGATACCTTATAGGAACATCTAAACTAGGCTTATGGTATCCTCATAATGACTCTTTTATTTTACATGGATATTCTGATTCTGATTATGCGGGGTGTTCATTAGATTGAAAGAGCACAAGTGGCACTTGTCACTTTATCGGGCCAACACTTATTTCTTGGTCGAGTAGGAAACAGAATTGTGTTGCCCTCTCCACTACTGAGGCCGAATATATTGTACTTGGTAGTTGTTGTGCTCAAGCACTTTGGATGACACAAACACTAGAAGATTTTGGCGTATACCAAAATAATGTTGAATTAAAATGTGATAGCAAAAGTGCTATCGATTTAACGAACAATCCCGTATTATATTCTAGATCCAAACACATAGATGTTCGTCATCATTTTATTAGGGATCACATAAAGAAAGGCCATATTAAAATAAATTTTATTGGAACTGATTCTCAAATAGCAGATATTTTAACCAAACCACTTAATGATTCACGCTTTTCAAGGTTAAGACTAGAACTTGGAATCTTAGAATTATAAATAAAATTTAAGAACTAGCCAACACATATAAATAACAGAAAACATAACATAAAACTGGGCAGTACATAGGATAACACTGAAACAGAAAGTACAAACAACAGAACCACAAATTAAAAGAGTCTTCACTATCGCCAGGCGACAGCACTATCGCTGGCGATATCACAGATACATTAAACCATAAAATATTACATCACTGATCATAAAAAATCATTCATCCATGTTCTCTTCAGCAGACACATTCACATCTTCACTGGAAGTCGGAGTTGGTTCTCTAGGCCTTCGCGTCCGCCTTATCGAATGTCGTGGAGGATCCTCGACTGGACTCCCCCATTCTCGTTCTTCTTCCGGAGTTGGCTTTAGTTTCAACCCCTTTACCAGAAATTTCATGAATTTGCGAAAACCAGAATGACTACGCCTTTGTTCCTCTTTCATCTCCTCCACAGTCTCTCTTAGATCCTCAATAGATTCACGCAAAGAACCTCCTCTTTGGAGTGGTTGTCTTGATGACGAGGCAGCCCTAGGAGATGGACCTCTAGCTGGTTCTACGGTATGTATCGCCGGGATACAATCGTCAATGTAGAACTCCTGATCTATCCAATCATATTTTTGATATACGATCCTTTGAATAACACTTCCTAAAGGAAGTGTGTTCAGTTTCCTCCTAAGGGGATGCTTCATTTTATATGTATATCGTATGATGGATAACACAAAATCCACCACGTCAAACTTGACTCTCTCTAATACATAATACGTCACTAAGCTCAATTGAGCCGTGATCTTCTTTGTGTCACCGGACTTCAACATAACCGTGTTTCTTAATATGTCTTGAATCACAAATGCATCGCGAGAGAGTGATGAGATGTCTTGAATCAAACTCCTATTTTCCTTTCCGTGAAGGACTTGGTTCAATATACTCCAATCACGATCCTTACGGTAATTCTCTACTATATCAATAAAATGATCCTCACAAGTGGTAAGACTATATTCTCGTCTCAAATCAGCATGACTAATATCTATTTGAGCTCCTTGGATTCGAGACCTTACTCCTCCATTCAACCCCGTATATTTAGGGTCTTCCAAATTATTATAAAAATCCCTTACGAAGATGGAGCTAAAAGTGTTCGGTACAATGAAAGACATTATACCTGACTCAACAAGTAGTTCATAGATATGTGGTGGCAGTGATTCATCCAAAAGTTTAGCGATACCAACTGACGCATTCTCAATTCCCAGGTATGTTTGATATGATGCATGTGGATTGCGGCTGGTACTCTTTCTTGCACGGGATGATGATGCCATTTCCTGAAAACATAATGACAACATCGTGTTAACTCAAAAAATTAATTTTCAAAGAATTTTTCTCCTTCGCCGGCGACAGTACTAACATCGGGCGATAGTAGAAAAACTTCTCCTTTTTTGAAATGTCCGGTAGATTTACTCTCGTAGGTTCAGAAAAATTACTAAACTTCCATACATCTCAAAGATCTACAACCTATAACTCGTTTTTTGTAAGGATTTTGCATCAAAATGATATGTTCTTCAAAAAAAGTTTTCTTAACAAAATCTATGACAAAAATCAAATTTTTTCTTAGATCTATCTCCTTTCATACTCTAGAGTGCAGATCTATATTTTTTTTGAAGAAAAACACCACCATAAAGAGGGATCTAAACCTTACCCTTTGGAGTTTTGAGGGTTTCCGCTGAAGAAGACGTTGCCAAACAGCCCAGTGTCGGTCAAAGCAGGAAATGAGTCAGCCCCCTTCGGTTTTTCGCCTTTAATATCAAAAACAGCTATCGCCGCGCGGTATCGCTACCGCTGGCGATAGTGAATTTTTTTCAGCCACACTTTCCAAAAAATTCTGCCATTTTTTTAAACCTGTTTCTAGTATTGTCGTAAAGTTTTGGATGCTTATCAGAATACGATACCTAGTACCTGTGTGATTATTAGTTTATCAGTTGTTTGAACATTGTTTTTAACTTGTCGTGCTCTTGATATCTACCTGTATCATTGATGACTGGAACTTGAATAGACTTGTTTCCGCATGCCTCTAAGTATGAGTAACATTTTATGCTTGATAATGTGCTCCCACTGACACGAGCTGATATTTACACATCCTTAAGTTTCTTCTTACATGCTATTGGTTTGTTTCAAAGATTTGCATACAACGCTAACATTTTCATTTATGCCTCATTCACATTGATTTTCCAAACTGATGGCCATTCTGAAAAACCCTTTTTGGGGTTTGCAATACAAGTGAATTCGGAGTCCTAAGTCAAAGTTTCAAAAAAAAAATGAATGCAAAACAATTAAAAAAACAACAATTACACATGACTAGGATACTCCAATCAAGCTCTACTCACCCTACTGATAAGTCTTAATGAGCATTGTGAGGTTGAGCACCTTGACAAGGATTGTAAAGTGTCTTGTGCAAACCGACTTGGCCATTTTTTTAAAAAAAGAACAATCTTTATGACATGAGGTTATCTATGTAAAGGTGTTAGCTTCTTGTATCCATATCTTGCAAACCTTCCTGTAACATTATTTCTTAAGGAATATGTATACTAAATCAGTCTTCACATGTACACAACATTATCACTTATAAAATTTATTCTCATGAGAATTGGACCGGTCATAGTTCTTCTCTTCCATTTCATCAATTTTCTTGTTTTCGATATCTTCACCTGACAATTTTCCATGTTTCAATTCAACTCTTAAATTAATTTTTCCATAGCCTACATTTTTTTGATAAACTTCCAAATCTTAAGGTAACACTATTCCATGGTTTTTACTGTCTATATCATACTACTCGTGCTTCTTTCAGCTTCCGCATTTCCACCTCGTTTTCTTTCCACCGTCTTTTGCTAATACCAAAAGGGGGAGATTCAGTACTAAATAAATTGATTAGTACATTTAGGGGGAGTAACTATTTCTTCTTTTGAATAGGGGGACAATATAGGGGGAGCAACTAGTATTTATTAAATGAGGAGTTTATTATAACTAGTTATGCACTTTGATTCATATTGATTATTAGAATTGTTTCACATTCTCCTGATCTCATGCAATTTCTTTCTTAGTGGATTTGTTATTATCAAAAGGGGGAGATTGTTGGAGCATGCGTTCCGCGCTTCTTAGTTTGAGAATAACAAATCCCGGATGTATTTGATCTTGGTATGTGTTTTAAATGCGCAGGGATAACAACATTTTTATGTACAAAAGAAAAGGCTGAGCATGACATTGATGAAAAGGAAAAACGCTCTATCACTGGCGATAACGCTACCGCGGGCGATAGCAGAATCAGTTCCTGCTGACGTCAGCCTTAATCCGCACGTTGCCGCGCACGAAGTCAGTCACGATCAGCGATATCGCGGGGCGATACCGATGTCGCCGAGCGATATCCCACGATCGTCACGTTCTCCGCTCAGATCTGAAAATCAGCGCGACGTGTGCCACGTGTCAAGTAATGGAGAGTTATCACTATCGCGGGGCGTTAACGCTACCGCCGGCGATAGCATGAAATGATATATACGG
The DNA here is from genome assembly GCA_039583875.1 of Platanthera guangdongensis. Lineage (NCBI taxonomy): Eukaryota > Viridiplantae > Streptophyta > Magnoliopsida > Asparagales > Orchidaceae > Platanthera > Platanthera guangdongensis. The sequence goes on along the minus strand of CM077158.1, from coordinate 142,729,120 downwards.
CCAAAAATTTCAGGGAAGTGTTGGATTGTGCAGAGCTTTGTTTTCCCAGAGAATTTTCAGAGCCTTCATCTCCGTTTCCAGATGAACTCCCTTGGTCCGTTGAAATCTCAAGAGCGAAGGAGATACGACCGTGCGTTCAAGATTGGAGATCTTCTCGTTCGTCCATCATCATCTTCAGAGCTCGTGATTTTGAGGGAGTTTTTAAGTTTTACTATTGTACTTTCATTTTCATTCTTTATCTTTGTAATTGGGAAGGGAAAATCACCACCTTGTGTGTGGTGTCTAAGTCCGTGTGTGGCTAATCACCACCTTGTGTGTGGTGTCTAGGTCCCTGTGTGGCTTAGGAGTAAATCGCCGCGAGTTGTGCAGCGACTAGATCATAGGTTTGATTTAGGGGGAGGCTAGTAGGCATATCTAGGGAGATATTGACTATAGCCTACCGGTTCTTGGGAGAAGGATCGGTGAAAAAGCCAAAGAATTATTATCGTTGTAAGCCTTGATTTCAAGCTTTATTGGAATTATTTTACATATACATTTTGGAGAAGTATAATCTTGTTTTTCATTTCATTGATCTGTCTCAATCATAGTAGCTAATTTTATATTTTATAAAAAGTTAAAAAATTTTAAAGAGCCCTTATTCACCCCCCCTCTAAGGGCGCCACAAGATCCTACAAGAAGATCCCGCTTCCAGGCTCTCACCTAGCTGGCAGGGCCGGAAGTCACTCGGTGTCATCCTTGGCCTCGAGAAGATCCCGCTGCCAGGCTCTCACCTAGCTGGCAGTGCCGGAAGTCACTCGATGGAATATGTTTGGACCCCAAGAAGATCCCGCTGCCAGGCTCTCACCTAGCTGGCAGGGCCGGAAGTCACTCAGTGTCATCCTTGGCCTCGAGAAGATCCCGGTGCCAGGCTCTCACCTAGCTGGCAGGGCCGGAAGTCACTCGATGGAATATGTTTGGACCCCGAGAAGATCCCGCTGCCAGGCTCTCACCTAGCTGGCAGGGCCGGAAGTCACTCGTTGTCATCCTTGACCTCGAGAAGATCCCGCTGCCAGGCTCTCACCTAGCTGGCAGGGTCGGAAGTCACTCGATGGAATATGCTTGGACCCCGAGAAGATCCCGCTGCTAGGCTCTCACCTAGCTGACAGGGCCGGAAGTCACTCGGTGTCATCCTTGGCCTCGAGAAGATCCCGCTATCAGGCTCTCACCTAGCTGGCAGGGCCGGACGTCACTCGATGGAATATGTTTGGACCCCGAGAAGATCCCGCTGCCATGCTCTCACCTAGCTGGCAGGGCCGGAAGTCACTCGTTGTCATCCTTGGCCTCGAGCTGATCCTGCTGTCAGGCTCTCACCTAGCTGGCAGGGCCGGAAGTCACTCGATGGCAGCAGTTAGCGACCCAGAGCGAATCACGATGTCGGGCTCCCACCTAGCCGGCAGGGCCGACAACTACTCTAATGGTGTTAATAATGGATTAGAATCGCAAAGATTAGCCGAAAGGGGGGGGGGGGTCTAGCATAACCACCAAGCCCCCAGATTGGCGACCGGGAGGAGGTGAGAACCCGCGTCGCGTCGCAAAGGGGTCAACCCGCAAGGGACCTGATGACTCGGGCAAACAGCGAACCGCCTCGCCTCGCCTGGTCAGCGAGTGGCCTCGGCAGCGGAGGCCGTGCCGCTGATACAGGTCGCCCACAGCGGGACGACCTGCCAAGACCCCCTATAATTCCTAAGCCGAATCCGTAGGCATACGACCTCGTTGACGCAACGCGAGGTGAGCGGCGGCGAGCGGGAAAGCGGAAAAATTACATCGCGCGATGACAACAGACAGACGTAAGTAACGAGTGGGGAAGCATGTATAAGAGCATTAATAGACGAGAATCAAAAAGTAAAGGCACGGCCCGCGCTTACATCTCAAACGGCAAAAAGAACATAGTGTATACACCTAATAAACAAATGTCAAAATGCGGGGGCGACGCGAGATCCGGTGCGAGAAGTCCTAAATGCGCTGGAAGGACTGATCCCCAGGGTCCGGTACGGGAAGGAACAGCGCCAGCACCACGTCGCCCGCCGAGAGTTCCGCCGCCTCGCTCTTGAGGAGATCCGCGCGCCGCAGCATCTGCATCATGTACTTCACGGCGCTGGCGGCGTTCTTTTGCATCAACACCTCCAACTCGTGATCGGAGTGGTGTGTGAGCGGGCAGCCCCAATTATCTGGCGGAGGGACAGCGGCGGCGGCCTCCAGCTCGCGAACCCGTGCCTCCAGCGCTGACTTGTCCTGAGCAAGGGTGGCGACCTCAGCACCCATCCGACTGGCCGTCGCGGCATCCTGAAAAGAGGAAAAGAAAGTTATAAGGGGGATTCGCGAGAAGAGGCGGTCGTTGGAAGTGAGCACGTACCACCCCTCCCAGGTACTGCGCAAGTGTCTCCTCGGCCGCGTCGGCCCGCCTTCTCTGGAGATCCGAGTCCTCCTGAGCGAGTTTCCGGGCCTCCTCCTTCTCGTCTGCCAACTTCTTAAGAGAGGCGGCGTTCCGCTCCAGCTGGGTGCAGCGCCTCCCAACCATGTGGGCCAACTCCAGGCCGCGTAGTTGGGCACGCGCGCTCTCATGCACCAGTACTCGCGTCGCCACCTTGTCATAGATGGAGGCGTCCTCTCGCGAGTACAGGCCGAACGAAAAATTATATACCTCTCCGTCGATGGTGTCCTGCTCCAGCCAACTCGGCAACAGAGTCGAGACCACCGCGCGATTAGACTCCTTGTCCCATGACAGAAGCGGGACGCCGAGCTCGTCCAGATATTTATCGCCGTAGCCGAAGTTGCGACGCCCTCTCGGCACCGGCCTCGCGGCGGTTTGCGACCCATCCGGCGGCCCGGAAGTACCTGCCGCCTCGGTAGGGATGTCGCTGGTCGAAGCGACAATGGGTGGGGGAGCCCTCAGACGGTAGATCAGCCGGGGCCTTGCCTTTCCTCTGGCCCCCGGCTAGTTGCTGACCCGTAGACTTCGCTGTCTTTGGCGGGGGAGCGGGCTGCTCGCGACCCAGCCTCTTCTTGGCAGGGATCGACGGGGCCTCGCGCTAAGCGGCGTAGGCGGCCTGAGCACGAGCGAGGACCCCGGAGGCGACCCGGGCACTCTCATAGGGGGGATGAAGGGGCACGTCTCGCTCACCTGCCGAAAAAAGAGGGTGAGGCCTAAGAAGCAAAGAGCGAGATGAGAGAAGTGGCGAGTAGCAAACCTCCCCCAGGCGGGACGGCAGCAAGGTGTTTGAGGTTGTGGCGTAGGTACGTGACCTCGAAGTTCTTCCCGGAGAAGAACCCGCACAAGTCGGCTTCATGGCCTCCCAGGCTTGGCGGGCGGTAACTCGCCTCGCTGAGCTGCACCGGCGAGTAGGGAACGTTGCCGAAATCCCCCTTGACGAACAGGAATTTCTTGAGCCAGTTGTGACTCTTGTTAACGGTCTCCCGCACCTTGAGGTGGGCGCTGGAGAAGTAGGCGGTGCCATCCCGGTTCGCACGGAAGGAGAATAGTTTGCGGAAAACCGCGAGATTAAACTCGATCTGCTCCTCCCGCAGGATGCAGGCGAACCCTACCATAACAGCTACAGAGTTCGGGGTCATCTGGCCTATGATGACCCCGAAGTACTTCAGTACCTGACGAACCTCTAGCCAGAGGGGGAGGCGAAGACCCACCTCAAAGTGAGCCAGGGGAATGGCGAGCTCATTCCCGAACAGATCGTTGATCTTCTCCCCCTCCCCAGGCCGTCTCGCCGAGAACCCAGACGGGATGTGGTCGCCTAGGGCCTCTAAGTATTCGCGCTCTGAGATGATAGCACGGGGAAAGTAGTGCTCCGAGAAGGTCCAAGCGCATTTGCTTCGCCCGTCCGCATCGCCGCCGCCGCCGCCGCCCATTCTGCCAAATTGCCGCCGTTCAAGCGAGCCAGACCCAATGGGTGAACGCGAGTCATGCTTTGTGGAGAGCAGGTGGCGGGTGAGTGCTTTGAAGCGATGGAAGGATAAGGACCGGCCACGCCTATTTATAGGGAGAAATAAAGGGCGGGAAATTTCCCTCCAACGGGAGAGGTGCGTTGTAAGACCCCCTTTTTTTTCTCTTTTGACACCGGGGTCTTAGGCCCAGAACCGCCGTTTTGCGGTGACTCCTTCACGCCCTGAAGGGTCATCACCACAAAGCGCTGATTTTGCCGGCCGATTTCGATCACAGAAAAGTAGCACTATAATGTAAATGCAAATTGCAGCCCACGGAGAATCACATGTCATAATAAATATAACTCCACGAAGGGAGTGTCCACAGAATAAAACATCAGAGTAGCAAAATACGGGCTTATGCCCGGTACATCATATCCTCACTACAAAATCACTCAAGCGGAAGCAGAAAACTACTCAAGGTCGAGACTCACGGTCCCGGCTGTATGAACTCCGGAGCTAGACTGCCCCACCTCCAAGCGCACCGGTCTCTGGGGCTGCTCCTCCATGCTGGTCTCCACGATCCCCTAAATGATGCGGTTCGAAAATCGTTAGTCTAAAAGACTAAGTCCTATCATCCCCCGCCCCTTCCCCCACGGCCCCTAGGCACCGAGCGGAGAGGAAGAAAGGGGAGGACATGAAGGTGGAGAAAATCAAAAGCAGATGGCAGCGGTCCTATACTAGCAAATTCTATAGCATGTAAAGACAATAAGCTGAAATATGAAAAGTAACCTTAACTTATGTGAAAACACATAAGCCAAGGGGTCTTCTGCAAGGCTCCCATCGTATAAAAAGTCCCATACCAATTTATACGTTGGGGTGTCGGTTATCAAACAGCAGTAAATATATATATCCAAAATTAACCTTAATTTATAAACTTGCCCACACAAGCTTATAGACCAAGGGGTCGTTTTGCAGGTCCTAAAGTATAAGCGTCCCATTCCACTTTTACTTTAGGTGTCAGGGGTTAAATGAATCGATATGCTATGACATGCAAGTGGGTATGATGGACATGCAAGTGCAACGCACACACCCGACTCTGTGCACACAGACCTTTAGTTCCCCCTTTCTGGAGCCGTAACGTCCGAGGATACCTCCGTAGTGGCAGACGGAAGCGGTGGGTTGGGCCTCGCCCACCTCTAAACCAGTAAAGCACTACCAGTCAGACCTATCGTACGCCTCAATGCTTGGTGCATGAAGCGGACTCCTGCGTACTCTTGCAGGCTGGCGCACCGGACTTTTGTTGGCGAAGTGCTAACCACTCTTGCCGAGTCAACGTATTGGCATCGGTGCATCGACCCTCCAATACTGAAGACCCACCACCTTAATTTCCTTCCCTTTTATGCACATGTAAATTTAGCGTAATCAAGAACCGAGCCGAAGCTCCCTGGACCACACGTCCGTCTCAAACAATCGAGCCGAAGCTCCCCGGACCAAAAGTACGCCTTTTAACCATCCGAGCTGAAGCTCCCAGCTAACTTCCGGTGCCAACAGTGTTTGTGAAATGTGCAACCCTAATTACTAAGTTACTCTTTTCAGCTTGTTAAAACAGTTTACGTTAACCCAGGACTGCCCCCGGTATTCCCTGTGAAGGGCTCTCAAGGGGCACTAGGAACTGTGTTGGGATTACGCCCAGCGTTCCCTTTCGCAAGGTACTTATTTTATTATTGGTTGATTCCCTTACCCTTTGCTTTCTCATGTTCCGATATGCTAATCCTAGGTTGATTTGACTCCAACTCTCCTTGGGTAGGACGATCTTTCGTCGGACCCGAACGCCTCTAAACCCTAGACAAAACCATACTCTACTCACTCATCTTCCATAGATGCAACCCATTCTACTTATCCTTCCAGCAAACCATCAATACCCATCACACGTGCTCTAATTCATATCCAGAATGATTTCCTGCAGTTTTGCTATATGCAGACCACTTAAGCTACATGACCCGTAAAAAGGGAAGTACATGAAATACTAATCCAGTACCCCTATGATAATTATTAGAAGGCTAAAATGATATTTTAAGCATAAATCCAGAAATCCATAATTTTCCTAATTTGTCTGATAATTAATTTATTTATTCTAGTATCCAAAAAGCCCAAGTTTGAACATGAAGTAGCAATTTCAGACAAGATAATATTCCCATAAATTCATGTTAATTACAAATTGCATAACCAACTCTAAAGCATAAGTCTTCAAATTTTTCAGCAAGGTTTAGGCCCTTAAATTTAATTTCAAAGATATCTCATAAAAAGTCATTTTAAAAGCTTTTACAGCAATAATACCTCCAAAAATTCAGAGAAAATTCAGGGATGATTATGATGGCCTACAAATACCCTAGAAAAAGTTTCATAATTTATCATGTAAAAATAAGGCTATAATTGATTTTCTCATGAAATTTCAGGTTTATGGGTTAATGAACAAAGTATACTAATTAACCATCAAATATTTCCACAAAAATTTCCACATGATAATATTGAGCTAGAAAACTATGTATCATGTTTCATAATTTTTCAATAAGTATTGGGCTCTTTCAAGAATTATGTAGTATATAACCAAAGTAATGCACTTGTGAAGTAGATGCCCTAACTAGGTGTCCAAAATTTCTATCAAAAATCATACATGATCTGTATAGTCTAAAACTACCTCTGCCAAAGTTTCATGCCCTTCCAATGGGCAGTGAGACCACAATAGCCAAATTATTAATTAGGGTAATCCTATTGGTTACAAATGAAGTGATACAAATATTGATCAAAACCCCCCAAGTAAATTACCAGAGGCTCAAAATATCCTTATTCCCTCACCACCCAAATTTGGTTAAGTTTCAAGATGTTTAGCTAACCTAAATCTACACTAAAAATTTTGAGTCCTAAGCTAGGGTTAGGGTTTTGGGGACACTACCCTTTTCAAAATTAGTTAATATTTTTAACAGAGGGTTTTATATATCCTAGGAACCTTCTTGCAAAATTTGATGTTCATCCAAGGTGTTTAGGACTCATGCCCTTCACAAGGCAAAAAGGTCCCTCCTTAGGGTTTGGCCTAGGAACTTAGGGCAAATCAATTCCACACTACCCCACATTCCATGGGGAGGTGCTAAGTGCCATAACAAGTCAGTGGCCCAAATTTCAGCCTCTGTTGAGGTGATTTGGTCACTCAAATCAAAAGTGCACTTTTTGTCCAAAATACCCTTATTAAGGTAAAGTTAGGGTTGGGTCAAAACCTATTCAAAACACATTCAAATTAGGTGCAACTTTATACAGATACATAACATGAGCCCATGGACCACTCACCAAAATTTGGGAGAGTTTGGAGGTCATTTGACTACATAATTTAATTACCCTAGCTTTATTAAATAAAGTCAAAAACTTTAGGAAAATTGTGTCCAAAAATTCTGAGCTTTGGGCAGGCCCTAGGTATAGCTAGGTTAGGCTCCCTACCAAAATTTCAACTGATTTAGGCTAGAGATGAAGTGTGGGCACTCAGTTTAATGATTGCCTAGCCCTAAGGGTATGTCCCACCAAAATGGGTGCCCTGGTCAGCTCATGCACCCAAATGGGTTCAAACAAATTTTAAAATAATATAGACTTAGAGAGCTACAACTTTTGTGTTGAACGGTTTTCCACCAGAAGAACCTAAGTATTTTTAAAAATTAAAACCATTTAGTGTATAATGTGTGACAGAAATGAAATAATCCAGAAATAATTTCCTATAGTTTATTCTCTGATGGAGCACGAATCTTGGCACAAATGAACGGGATCCGTTCATCTTCTTCGTTGAGCCGACGGCCAGGATGCGTTCTTCCTTGGATGACTTCAAGCGGCTGCCGCCGGCCATCCAGCCCCTTCCCCGGCCGGCCACCGCCACCACCACCTCCGTTGAGGTGGGGGCTATCGCCAGGCGGCGGCTCTGCCGCCGGAGAGGCATTTTCCGGCGGCTATAGCAAGAATATTTCTTGCCGAAAACGTGGAAATGCTGGATTTGATCGGGCTCAATTGAGCCCGAATCTTAAGCCTAAGAAGTCCTATGATCTACCCGAGAGTTAAGGAGAGGGGGAGGACCTTCCTGGCGGCCTGGATGCGGGAAGAGCGGCGGGATGCCATTGACGACGGCGGCGGCGCTCGGCTTCTGCAACAGTAAAGTGGGATGGCTCGTCTCCTCCAGGTAAACGCTCGAAAATATTCCCCTTGGCCCACTGATGGTGTTTAAATGGCAATTGGGGAAGGGGGGTTGCTGGTTCTTCAATGGCCATCAACACCATTAATGGTGTGGCTCGGGTAGAGTGGAGGGGGGCTGAATCCACCCCTTGGTGGCCGGGAAATGGCTGGAATCAACTCCTCTTCCCTAAAGGAGTTGATTGCAGCCATGAATGGTGGCTGTTAGCCTCCCTTGGCCGGTTTTCCACTCTCCCCTTCCTCTTCCCCATCTTCTCTCTCCTCCATTAACATGGAGGGAGCTCCTTTCTCTCTCCTAGTCACCTCTAGTTGACTGGTCAACACCACAAGCTAAGTGCAGCCCACTTGGTCATGATGGTCATGGAAATGGGGTTAGCCTAAGGAAGAAGTGGCTTGGGCTTGGGTTAGCCCTTTTGGGCTAGGTTTGACTTGACCTAAATGAGGGTTGACCTGGGCCAATTTGACCATATGGGTTGACCCCATTGGGTTTTTAGTGGCCCATTGGACTCCCTTAAGGTCTAGGATTACTTGAATAGGGTTGGTTGGGCATCTTGGTGGTCACATATCCCTTGGTAAGGGCACTTTGACCATTTTAGGGCTAGAGTTGACTTGGGTCAACATGACCAATTGGGTTGACCCCTATGGGTCCTTGGTGACCCATTGGCTTCCCTTAAGATCTAGGTAGGGTTATGTAGGGCTACCCTGCACTTTGGAGGTCACCTACCCTTAGTAAGGGTACTTTGACCAGATTAGGAGCTTGAGTTGACCTAGGTCAACCTGGCCTCTAAGGCTGGCCCCAATGTGTCCTTAGTGACCCACTGGCCTCACTTTAGGGTTAGGAGGGCATAGGTGGGGTCCTCTAGGATAGGAGCAGGTCAATTGACCCTAAGAAGGCTAGTTTGACCTATTTAGGGCATAGGTGGGGTCCGCCATGGTGCTTTCTCCGTTGGCCAAGCTCCCAGCTCTGCCAACGTGCATTGTTATCAGACACTTGCTGGATGGGAATTGCTGGATTAATGAATCCATTAGGGCTCTGTTTTTGGTGAGTTTTCCTGCGCTTTAGATTTTGTCTGTGCTGATTTTTTTGGGATTCAATGAGTTTCTGCGGATTGCAGGGACTGGTGACTGGAGTGGTTATTTTTCTTACCACAAAAGGGAAGAGCTCGCAGATTCTGGTCTTCAGCGAGGATCTATTCTTCATATATTTGCTTCCACCGTTCATATTTAATGCTAGGTAAGATTTTCCCCCAACATGTGATCATGCTTCCTTAGAAGTCAATTCCAAGTTTACGGTTCCTTTGTTTGATTTCATTTCGGGGCATGACAAAGCGGCATAGTTGTTCAAGATGCATTTTTTATGGTAGTAGTTGGTTCAAGGTGAAGCAGGAAGACTACCAGTTTAGACATTTTGGCATTCAGTGGGTTTTGAGACAATTTTTTATTGAATGCTATTTTTTTGAATGATTTAGGGTATGTTTGGTGCGTCGTTTTTGCTCCGATGAGTTTGGAAAGAAACACTACCGTCATAAAATGTATGTTTGGGAGGATAATGGTTTTGACTTACAACCAACACCTTAAAAAGACAACTAGTTCTGAAGATAAGAGTGAATGAAGTTTCATAGGTGAGACTGGGAGTTCACGAATAACAGTTCATAACCACTTCATTAACGTCCGCTGCCGCTGTGTCAAAGGGAGCCTTACTGGAACTTTTCTACTTGTTCAGCTGCTGGTCATCTCCGCATGGAATCAACATTCTTGAGTTTAACATGCTATGTTCCATTGCTACTAAAAATAGATGATTGTATCTTTAGGAATGATTATTTGATCCACTCTTATAGAAAATTAGTGAAATAGTTGTTCTAATAGGTCATGGATACACAATAATGAGCTATTGTCACAACCCATGCTCTCCAATTAAAAAAAATCTCGAGGAAGGAGAGTGGAATAGTCTAAAAGACTTGAATAGCTGTAATTCTGGTTAGAAATATTCAGCTGTTTTTAGATGAATCTTCTGCTATGAATCTTCGGTTGAATTTTCTGCTATGTTTTCATGACTTTTATATAGTTTTCTGCCTAACTTTTGCAAGGGGTACACTTCTTCTTATACAATAATCATAAATCAACATCTTATTAGGGGTCAGCTTTATAAGAATCATCATTATGCAAAGTAATGTGGCAAATTGTTATATATGATGCAAATCTGAGGTGGAATTTTATATTTTTCCCCCGAGCGGTGGCACAATAGATATAAAGTTTAATTATTCTAACTTTTTTTCCTCATAGAATCCTTTTAGGCTCCGTTTGACGCGACTTTTTTGCTCCGGTGAGTTTGAAAAAAAAAACAACATCAGAGAATGCATGTTTGGCAAGACAAAACTAAATCTGTTTTGGCTGTCCTCCAGGGTGTTGTCAAGAAGGCTGTAGGCCTTGGTGGATGGCACTGGCTGGTAAATTTTAATTTCTCATGCTTTTCCCATGTTTAGATTTCAATTTGTTTATATTAGGTTGTTGTCTTTGTCGTCATATGCTTTTCCGCAGCCGATGAGCACGCCGCGCCCTTTCTCCACCGGATTAGAGTCGCGTCATCATTAGTTGCAACTCGGGTAATCAAAGGCGGCAATGGCTTGAATATTTTATCAGAATAACCTAAAGCCAGGCCCAATCCCACCCCAGATTTTCTCGAACAAGAGTCGATCTTCTCCGCAATACGATTTCCACAGCCATCGTCGTTTTTGGCAGGATTTGAGCAGAGAGCGAGAGAGCGCCGGACCTTGTGTTTTGCTTGCTTTTCGGGGAATGCTTAGATTTCAGATCTATTTATCTTGGCTTAGGGTTTAGGACATGTACACGAAACTTTCTCACCAGGTCAAAAGTCTCTTTTTTCTAAGAATAGTTCTATATACATGCATATATATATATATATATATATATATATATCTACTATTATACGAAAATTAATCTTTGGTGAAACATTGCAAATATCTCTATATTGTCTTTATATTTGTATTCATAATTATACATCAAAATAATATAGAACTACTAATTATTGCCTTTATAAGATATTATTGATATTAAGATCTACTAAACTTAAATTTATTCATCATTCATTATTAAATTTGAGACGACTTGCTCACTATTATCTTGAATGTTTGTGAAGTATAAATATTAACACAGAATTATCAACTCGTGTAGTTGTTCACTCAGTATTGTTCATGATACCTGTACTTCAGTAACACGTATATTTGAACCTCACAACTAGTGAGTTCATCTTCAACATGTTCATTCATATGTTGCATTTCAAAAAAAAATGTTCAATTATCAAAATAAATGAACACCGATGATTCTAATATGAATGTGAACATTTTGATCAAAATGAGCATACTTCAATTGTAGAGTGGATAATGAAATACTATAGCGCATAATTGCACCATTTTGGAAGAGCATGACAATGTTCTTTTACATTAGCCTTACTTCCATGCAGATCTTTATGTATGATGATATAGATTTTTGTTTATGATCACTGAAACAAAACTGAATTCTAAATGATTGTTGTTGTATATGAACATATATTCAGTTTACATAGTTTTTTTAATCCAATTGCATTTGCTTACTTTTACAGATATGCATGAGGTCTTTGACTGCTTCAATTGGTGGCCCATCTGGCCCTACAACTCCAAATTTTGTGAGAGCTGAGATGCTTTCAAGTGGCTACCTAATAAGACCATGTGAGGGTGGTGGTTCCATGATCCATATAGTCGATCATCTTGATTTGGATGTAAGTTTCTTCATTTGCAACCCTTTTTTACCCATTTTGTTTGTAAATTTTTTTGGGAAATTTACTCAAAAACTTTTTTTACTCAGGCTTGGAGTGTGCCTAAGGTTCTTAGGCCTTTGTATGAATCACCAAAAATTCTGGCTCAAAAGATGACCATTGCTGTAATTTTTTTCCCCATTTCTCTTCAAAATCTTCAATTTTGAAGGATTTAATTAATAAAAAAATTTCATTTTACATGTTACAGGCTCTGCAACAAATTAAACAAATTGCCCAAGAAGTCAATGGTGATATTTGTTATGGGGAGGGATGTCAGCCTGCTGTTTTGAGGACCTTTAGCCAGAGACTGAGCAGGTGGTCAACCTTCCTTCATTTTTTCAGCTGGCAACTTTTGGTTTTTTAGTGTCAATCTCATTTAATGAATTGCAGGGGATTCAATGACGCTATAAATGGGTTTCCTGATGATGGCTGGTCTTTAATGGGCAGTGATGGGTTTGAGGATGTGACAACAACTCTAAACTTATCTTCTAATAAGTTTATTGGCCCTCATTCAAGTTCTGCCATGTTTTCTAATCTCAGAAACGGTATCTTATGTGCAAAAGCATCCATGCTACTTCAGGTTTAACTTTGTTTAACAGTAATATACCTTGAAATCCAACTTCGGGTGTATTGTTTGTGTAATTGGCAAAAATACGTGGTTCTTTAAATTTTGCACCTTTTTAAATTAGAAATGGGGTATTGGCATGATCTTGGTCCCTCATCTTTCCAACTTCTTCTAGTGAGGGGCATAAAAAAGAAAACTAGACACAGATTTTCATATTTTTGAATTCATAAATCGAGGTTATGAGCTGTTATATGATTTGTTGCAGAATGTGCCTCCTTCATTGTTAGTTCAATTTCTGAGGGAACATCGTTCGGAGTGAGCGGACTCTGGTGTTGATGCTTATTCTGTTGCTTCACTGAGAGCCAGTCCCTTTGCAGTTCCTTGTATGAGGGTTGGTAATGGCTTCCTGGGAAGCCATGTTAATATTCCTCTAGCTCATACAGTGGAGAATGAGGAGGTAATTTTGGTTATCCAGATTCTTCTCATTGTATTGTTGTAGATGATCGATGCTCTGCACAAATTTGATTTTTGCAGGTCTTGGAAGTTGCGAGGCTGGAGGGGCATGGATTAAACCAAGATGATTTTCTATTGCTCTAATTGGCATGGTGGCGGTGGTCTTGAATGCGGTGGTTATGAACTGTCGTTCATGAACGCCCGAACTCATATAAGGAACACCGCACCGCTTATGCTTTTAATATAGCTTGTAATAACTGCACCGCTTATGCTTGTTTACATATATGATAAATAGTGTAATCTAAAACTATGAAATATATGAAGTGTTTTCCTCTACCAATTTCCTATTCTTTAAATTTCTATACTTAACATTTGTATCGGAGCCAAGGCACACCGCACGCCAAGCCATGCTCCTCCACTCAGTCTCTCTTCCTGTGTCCGAAGATAATCCACGATCGCCCCTTCTCCGATCGCAAACCAGCTCAAGATCTTCCTCCTGGATGGAGTTTTGGGAAGATCCTCCAGGATGGAGTAGTTGGAGGTTTCCATGAGCCATATTCCATGGGTACAAATGTGCTCATGCATGATCTTTTTCTTTCTTTGAAGTTCAAATGATTTATTGGTTTCTTATAAGTTTTTTTTTTGCATATGGACTACTGCTCTCCAGTGTCGTCGCCAGAGAATTCGATTGGATACTTGGAAGATGCGGTGGCGGAATGGGGGGAGAGGTGCAAGCGAATGTGAACATCTTCGTCGTCGACGTCGTCGAATGAGGTGGCAGGGACGATGCTGGTTGCAGAAGACGTTCAAGAACTTCTTCAAGTAATCACACAAACCATTAACGTTGGATTATGTATGGCAAAGAATCACTTTTTATAACCGATTAAAGGCTCTATTTTCCACAGCGGTTTTGCTCCGGTGACTTTTCACATGGGAGTCTAATTTTATAGCCACGTTATATTGATTGCAGTTGTTTTAGGGTTCAAATTTTGTTGGGAATATCTACGGAGACTTTGAGTCCTTGTTTCATGAGAGCAACATTTTCTCAGGTTCTAAATTACAGCGGCTCTGTTTCTTTAGTCAATTCAAGGAAGCTTTTAATTTTCAATTCATGCATATAATTCAACAAAATGAATATCGTAGAGTCGGTTGTTGGACTTGCATGCTCGTAGATCCAAGCTTTTGGTTGCATCCAAGCCATCCGTGGCTTCATCTCCTCCCTCCACGATCGATCCTGAGCAGCACGACTATCTTTCTCCTTCTCAGATTATCGTAAACTCTAACCTAGCACGATTTTGGCCCACGATCCCGCCGCTCCGCACGACGCGCAATGTCGCGCATCTTCCTGGTCAAGTTACGCTGCCCCGACCCCGCTCCCCATCGGTTTTCAGCACCAGTCCAAGCTTCTGCAATGGACGTTCTTCCATGAAGCCAACGGTTAGGGGTTATTTTTGTGTTTTCTTTGCTACCCGATAAATGAGAGTGTTTGTATGTGTTGTTTAGTGATTGATTATTGTTGTTGATGTTGAAAGAAATTTGTGTTTATTATATGAAATAACTTATGAAGAAACAATTCAAAATCAAATGTATAAAATAAATAAATTTATTTCATTATGTGAATGGTGACATGCAGCTTTATCAGGTTTATCTTTCTTATCGTGCTTGATATAAAATTTACTGCCCATGATGACTAAAACGGAAATGCTTGTTTAGAAATGAATAGAAATAGAAAACTTGGCATCAAAACCAATTTGCAGCCATAGTAGAGAGGTATATAAATTGAAAATTTTACAACCTTTTCAATCCTTGTAGTCCTTCATAATCGTTGGGTACCCAAACTTTTCGGCTATCATTCTACCAAGCGAATCCAGAGAAACATTTGTCAACTCTTTAGAAAGCACATAAAGAGATATTCCATTCTCTAAAGATATGTGAGCATTCTGGTTGTGACTTCTTGATCCTCCATGTTTCTCAAATTTCAAAGAAGATACCACCTGCAAACGGTAATTACAATCAAAATAAAAGATTTGTATTTTGGTTTAAATTATCAATTTGCAGTCATAAAATTCACTACAATTGTAGAAGAATACAATCAAAACCAAAAAAAAATTGGAAAAATAAATAAATAAAGAGCTTGCACTTAGAAAACTCAAATTTACATTTCAATCACTAGCAGTCCGGCAAGGGGGAGCCCGTGCCTAGCGAACGACAACACCCTCGCCGCTCACCATCCTCCTTGCACAACTTATAATCAATTCATCATTTGATTCCAAAATAGCAGGTTTAATTTATATGTGATTCCAAAATAACACGTTTAATTAATCATTTGATTCCAAATAAAACAATGAAAAAATTGTAATTACTTCCAAAAAGTCTATATGACCAGTGCACAGAAACTCTCATTTAATACAAATCAAGCCCCGCCCCTTTTCTTCATTTCCCTCCTCTCTTTCTCCCTCCCCCCTTTTCTTCTCCTTCCCCCTTTTTTCTCTCTCTTCTCTCCCCACTTTTATCCTCCTCATACTGGAGTGGAACCCGGCGGCCCCCCCGTCGGGCACTGAATAATCACAATTCCGGAAATACCCTCCACGATATCTCCAGCACTTCTCCCGCAACCATGGCCTTCCCTATTTAGTGCAACAAATCCCTAATACTCCTGCTCAGCGTCCCCCTTCGCAGCTCCGCCCGCTGCAACACCTCCTGGAGTAGCTCCGCCCGTCACAGCTCCACCCATCGCAGCTCCACCCGCGCGACTTCGCCCGTCGCAACTCCTGCTCAGCGTCGCCTTTTGCAGCTCCGCCCTCTACAACACCGCCTGGCGCAGCTCTGCCCGTCGCAGCTCCGCCCATCGCAGTTCCACCCGCATGACTCCACCCATCGCAACAACTGCTTAGCGTCGCCCTTCGCAGCTCCGCTCATCACTGACAGATTTACTGCCGAAAACACAACCCCCTTCACCGTCGAGGTACCATCTCATGTCGCCCCAATTCTTTTCTTATTTCAGGTTTAGGGGTTTTCCTCCTGGGAATGCTTCCTATATAAATCCATGGATATGCTTAATCAATTGTAACTCAGCAGCTTGTGGAGAAGACATACATTAGTAGCATGTGAAGAAGACAAGCAGGAGGAAAAAATGCTGGTTTTCTCGGCACAGGTCAAAACTTTCCAGAGTTTTGGCTTCCCTGCAAGAACATTATATACTCTTTATAGTTGTAAGTCAATAAATCTGATTATGTACTCTCAGGCACATACTCAAGGACCAAATTGAGATATAGCTCGTCCTTCTCTGTGGTTGAGAAGAAGCAGTGTTTTAGGGCAACCACATTTGGATGATCAAGAAGACGCATAGTTTGTAGCTCCCGATTCTTATGTCTTTTGTCCTAAAGAACCTTCTTTATTTTGACAGTTTCACTAGTCTCTAAACATTTTGCCTACACAACAAGGTAAAAGAAGGTCAACAACAATAAAGTCGAGCTTGTTGAACATGGAGGAAATATTGTTGTGCCCCATGCTGTAGCCCAATAGTTTTTAGGGACGGTATTTAGAAATTATGATCTTAAACAGATAGATCACTTATAATGATGAGACGAGGTCTAAGTGCAAAGTAATTCTTCAGGCTAGAGAAGTCGAGTTCAAGTTCGAGTTAAAGCTGGAGAGGTCGAGTTCGAGTTAGAGGCGTTGTCTTGCCAATAGTTGAATGTGACATGATCCTTCTCCCTGTTTATTACGCAGTAAAATTGTAGCTCGTGTCCTTCTATTGGCATGTCATTGTAGGTAGACTCATGCCCCGATTAAACCGTGAATACAAACTAGAGAGGAAGCACATGGCCCGGAGTAATGCTATGAATGGAGGCATGTGTCCATCAGAGTTGAAGTGCAAAATGCAAATGTGGCGCTTGGTAGTTGACTCAGCCACCGTCAACGCCACAAAAGCGCCCTAAAATTTTCAAACCAGCCCCTAATGTGCACCCATATTACTATTATGACAGAACTTCAAAAAAGACTGAATTATTAGTATCATGAATACAGGGCAATACAATAGAGGCGCCTGTACTAACCTGAAAAACAATTCCGAACGATCCATTCCCCACAACACGTTCAGCCATATAGCTTATAGTCTATGACAAATAAATAACTTTCTATGTATGAGAAAGATAATAAATGAAATGGAGTGGTGCTTGGACAATGAGCAAGATCAAAAAACTAGAAGCAGTAAACTCTTACCTGCTTTGGCTGACCATTTCTACCACCAATAGTTGTCACAATGATATGTCCAGTCTCAGTGCCATTCCCTGCAAGAACAATCTTTTGTCCTCATGACATTGCTTTTGGCTTCAAGAATTTAGCATGTTCGGTAATTGCTGGCAGCAGGTATGAGGGGGTGAAGGTCCTGAGCAATTAGCAACCTCTCACGAATGGTTCGCACCAATGAAGTAGCATCTTCAACCTCTTGTCGCTTGTACAACTTTGACTCGCCTGTTTCCAACCAAGACAACGGCGTGCGACATCTTCTACCATAAAGGGCCTCGAAGGGCGCCATTTGTATGCTCGCCTGGTAGCTATTGTTGTACGCGAACTACACCAAGTATAGGTGGTATTTCTACTACTTCCCGAAGTCCAGGACACACATGCGAAGCATGTCTCCCATTATCCTATTGGCCCTCTCGGTCTGCCCATCCATCTGCGAATGAAAGGTTGTGCTGAAACTCAGCTTTGTTCCCAACATCTGCTACACCAGCCTCCAATCATTGGACGTGAACCACCCATCTCGGTCACTCACGATGCTACGGGGCACACCGTGAAGCCGCACAATATTATCCACATAAAGTTTTGCCAATGTCTCAACCGGATCATCCTTCCTATGCGGAATGAAGTGCGACACCTTCGTTAGACGATCTACGCCACCCAAATGTCATCGTTCCCCTTCTGCGACCTTGGCACCCCGTGCACAAAGTCCATAGTGATGTCGTCAAACTTCCACTCCGGAATAGGCAAGGACTTCAAGAATCCTCCCGGCTTTTGGCACTCTGCCTTCACCAAGGCGCATGTCTAACACTCCACCACGTACATCGCCACATCCTTCTTCAGTCCTGGCCACCAGAACAATTTCTTCACATCGCGGTACATCTTCGTGCTCCCCGGGTAAATCGAGTACTTGGTATGGTGCGCCTCGTACAACAATTCCACCCGCAAAGTGCCCATATTTGGGATGCACAGACGACCGTCTTTCCAAAGCAATCCATCCACAACCTCATATTGGGAATTTGACCCATCCAGAGCCTCAACCATGAGCTTCTTCATGCTGCTATCCACATCCAAAGCCTGCCAAATCCGATCAGCCAGGTCATAATGAACTTCTGTCCAGTTCAATAACGCTTCAGCATTCGACTGCTTGTCTACGCAAAAGATCTCCAACGCCTCCAGCACCCGAACCAACCACTCCTCATGGACCGACAACCAATTGGCTTTAGTTGGGGCCCTGTGGCTCAATGCATCCGCAGCCGCATTGCCTTTACCAGGCACGTAATGGATCTTGGAAGTATAGTCCCCTAGGAACTCCATCCATCTATGCTGCTGCATGTTCAGATCTTTCTGATCCAATTAATATTTCAGGCTCTTGTGGTCGGTATAGATATCGACCCTTACCCCATACAAGTAGTGCCTCCACAACTTCAAGGCAAAAATCACGGCCGCTAACTCCAATTCATGGACCGGATAACTCCTCTCGTGCACTTTCAGCTGTCTCGAGCCATACACTATCACACTTCCATGCTACAGCAGCACACAACCCAAGCCACTACCCGAAGCATCGCTATAAATTTCAAAGCCTTCGGTCCCACTTGGTGAACTCAGCATAGGCGCCGTGGTAAACTGACACTTCAACTCCTCAAAAGCTCGTGCGCACTCCGGCGTCCAAATGAACTTCTGCTCCTTCCTTCTCAAAGTAGTGAGGGGTAACGCTATCCGCGAGAAGTTCTCCACGAAGCTTCTGTAATAGCCAGCAAGCCCCAAAAAGCTCCGGACTTCCGCTACCGTAGAAAGCACAGGCCACTCACGTATCGCAACAATCTTTGCCGGATCCACCACAATGCCCTCTCCACTTACTATATGACCAAGGAACGCCACTGAGGATAACCAAAACTCACATTTGGAGAACGTGGCGTACAATTAATTCCTCCTTAGCGTCTCCAAAACCAAATGAAGATGTCTGAAGTGATCTTCCTCACTCTGCGAGTACACCAAAATATCGTCGATGAAGACGATCACAAAATGGTCCAAGTACTCCCTGAGAGTCCTGTTCATCAAATCCATCAACACCGACGGCGCATTAATCAGCCCAAACGGCATGACCGTAAACTCGTAATGCCTGTATCTCGTACTAAAAGCTGTTTTGGGGATATCACTCACCCTTATCCTCAGCTGATAGTATCCAGACTTGAGATCCAACTTTGAGTACACCGTTGACCCAACCAACTGATCGAACAGATCATCAATCCTCGGGATCGGGTACTTGTTCTTCTCCGTTAGCTTGTTCAATACAAAGTCTCAAGCTCCCATCCTTCTTCTTTACAAAGAGGACCGATGCTCTCCAAGGCTACGAACTTGGATGCACATACCATTGCTCCAACAACTCTTGCAGTTGTACCTTCAACTCCGCCATTTCCTTAGGTGCTAGCCGATACGGAGAGCGTGACACAAGTTTCGCACCTGGAACTAGCTCAATCGTGAAATCTATCTCCCGTTGAGGCGGGGCTCTAGGAAGATCGACAGGGAACACATCAGGGTACTCAGCTACCACTGAAATACTGTCCAATGTAGGCTTAGGCTTTGCAACCTCCACTAGCGTAAAGAACAGCTCTGCACCAGCACAAACCGCCTTCACCACCTGAAGGGCAGACATCAATGTCTTGCTCGACCCTTTCAAGCCCGTAAAAGTCATCTCACGACCTGTTCCCAACTTGACTTCCTTGCGACCGCAATCAATATAAGTTTGCTGCTCCGAGAGCCAGTCCATGCCAAATATTATGTCGAACTCCACCAATGGCAGTAACGACGCTAGCAAATGGAACTCCTGACTCCTGATACGAATCTTAACGCTACAGATTCTATCTATGTGCATCGAACACCCATTCAACAACAACACATCCAGTTTGTCCTCCGCCATCGAAGAAGGTACTCCGATGCGCGATATGAAACCTTCGGACAAAAAGGAGTGCGAAGCTCTCGTATCAAAGAGTGCTCTCGTCGGATTCTAACAAATCAAAACAAATCCTAAACAAGCAGTGGTAAGGTAACACGTGCATAACAAGTATTTTTAAAAATTGACTTGCTATAAATTAAACCGTACATGTCACACATCCGTTTGATTAATGACCTCCTGTTGGCCAAGATTATAAACCCTTGGTTGAGCCAGAGCATAATGGGATGCGGTTGACTCCACCGCCTTGCCCTTTTCTTCATATGTTGCTCCCGACTTCAACTCAGACTTTAGACATCCACCGCGGCACTCCCGGGCATAATGCCCCGACTTCCCACAGTTGTAACATGTGCATGGGGTACGACCCGTAGTCGACCCAGAAGCACCAGCAGAGGGGGCTGGACCCAAAGTCCTAGCTTTCTTGTTCCACTTCCGGAACACAGACTTTGAGGAGTTCAGCACTTTGAACTCCGACCTCTTATCACCAGAGTTATTCTTTGCTTGCACGTTCTTCATATCCTTCTCCAAACACCGGGCCGTGTTGACCAGGGTCAAGAAGCCCTGAGTCATAGGCCCCGAGAGTAGTAGCCTCAAGTCATCTCTCAGACCTTCATAGAAACGGTTGTCTTACGCTCCTCATCCGCGAACGTAGAGCTAGCATACCGACCCAACAAAGTGAACTCATGGAGATACTAATCCACGCTACTCTCTCCTTGCACCAATTTCAGGAACTCATTCTCCAAAGCTATCCTCTGTGCCGAAGGGAGGTACCTTGCCAAGAACAGTCTCAAGAACTCCTCCATCGAGACGTCCATAATTTGCCTACCCCTCAAGTGATGTAGCTCCAAGCCTTCCCACCACAACCTAACATCACCGTCTAGAAGGAACGTAGCTATAGTGGTCATCTGCCACTCCTCTGTTTCAGTAGCTGTCAGGACTCTCTTCACTCGTGAGAGCCAGTCTTAAGCTTGCGATGGGGTTCCCAACCCTGAGAACACAAGAGGATTAAAGCTCATAACGTGCTTGAGCTGCCATTCAGTTGCTCGCCTCGGCACCAAAGGCTCCACCACTACCTGCTCCACTCTTCTCGGTTCATCCCTTTGAAGCGGTACCTGCTCCATCGCAGGAGTGGGCTGCTGCATTTGCCTTGCAGGCTGCACATTGATCATGGAAAACAGTGCTTCGGCAACCAATCATATGGTTTCAGCCGATGGAGGTGTTGCAGGAGCATCGTTTGGTGCACTACTAGCATTAGAAACTTGGCGTTCTGACGACCCAACACCACTTCTGGTCACCTATAGTTGTACAAAACCTTGTTAAGCGACCAAACAAAATTGCAAAACATAATTATAGGAACACTCAAGTTCCTCAAACACGTGTATTTTCATTCCTAAGTGGACATAATGGGTTCTTTTGATGTTATAATGATGACGCACACACATGTGCTCACCACCCCTTAAAAAGAATTCGTCCACAAATTCATTTTAAGCCGGACCGAAACCAGCAGTCTGATACCAAATTGTAACACCCCCTATCTGTCGCATAACATATAGCAGAAGGTCCGACCGGGGCCCGACGCCATATACCACAGACAGACCGGGTGGTTACTCAAAGGAAACAATCCAACCAATAACCAACATCCTACACAGAGTCATTCTAGTGGAAGAAATTATTAAAACTTGCAAATTAAAGAACCCATCCACAAGCACGAATGTCCACTACAAAACCCAATAGGAATGAAGTACAATACACCAGTACAATGGCCTTATGGCCTTACAATTGTTTGCTCGAATAAAATGTATCTTCCAAACCACGGCACACAGGCCGGTCACACATGAATAAACAAGAAAACACTCAAAATTTGGCCTTCGAGGGCCAGCTCAGCATCATGGGATTTTGCCCGCTATTTACCGCTTGGTCCTGCAGCACCTGCAAGCAACAATCCACCGCAACGGTGGCAGACAAAGGCAACGGTCAGCTATACTGACCAAATTATAACGATCCCGCCCCCAAACTCGGGGCGGCGATGCTCCTTCCCTGCACTTTATTAGCATAACCAAGCATTATATAGTAATAACACTACAACACAGGCGTAGGCATGTACGACCACACACCCCGTGCTCTCACGGCACATTCTTGGTGAACCCGGTCAAAACCACGGTCCCACCACCGCCACTTGGATGACACAACTCATGAGCTTTTGAGTCTTTCAGGCAGAAGTCATGAAACTTGAAATCATCAACAGCCTAAGACCCGACCTCTATTCCCTCGGTAGGCCTCTAACACCGAACTGCATGGAGCAGGAACACTTCCACTCAACCCGTTGCTCACTTCGCCATGACACTTAAAATCATTGGCATGGGTTAAGCTTCCCCGAAGCCCGTGAATCGAACGCACAATATTACATAACACAGTTATGTACAAGTTGGCTCCAGGCCACCAAGATGGCAGAATCATGCATCTGCCCAGTTTTCCGGGTGCACCTCGATATTAGCCCCCAAGGCTCCCTGCTGCAATCTACCGCGTAGAAAACCCGAAAAAAAAACATTTGCGCGGAGCCTTCTCCGGCCATTCATGCAATGCAACATCACCGATCCAGACCAACTTGTCCGGGTAGGCTTCACACATCATGCCTATATCCATTCTCGATTACGGACTCTACATGTACACAGTGGGGACTATTCATGTCTACCCGAAGGAACGCCTCAACTCACCGCAAACTCGCGAGAGCGGGCTTCCTATGCAAAGGAAAAGAGGACTTCACATGTCCTAGGATAAGAATCGTTACCCTAGCATTTTTCCTTGGCGCCATGGAAATGTATGCGGATGAAAAGTATCGCAATCTCCTTGCCACCGTAGATCCGAAGTTGGCTTACGATTTGGAGCTCCGAAGCTCCGCTGGTAATCGGATCTAGCCTCCTTTCTTCTTCCTTCCTCTCCCATCTCTCTAGACTTTTAGAAAGAGACTAAGTGAAAGAAGTGAGGGATTTGAAACCTTATTCACGGGTATATCCCAGAAGGAATAACCCCCAGCCGTCGGATCCCAAAATAAGGAAACGAACGGCCACGATCCGGAGCTGAAATGCAAAATCTGGGCCGAACACGGCCTGTGATATGCCCGTGTCTAGGGCCATGTCCCCCATTCACCATCGAAACCGACGCGTCCCAAAATATGTAACAACACCTATCCATCACATAGCATATAGCAGTAGGTCCGGCCGGGGCCCGATGTCATATACCACAGACAGACCGGGTGGTTACTCAATGGAAACCATCCAACTAATAACAACGTCCTACACAGAGCATTCTAGCAGAAGCAATTAAAGTTGTTGCATTAATAAAGAACCCAACACTAGCATGAATGTCCACTACAAAGCCAACAGGAATGAAGTACAAATACACAAGTACTGGCCTTATGGCCTTACAATTGTTTTCCTCAAATTACATGTTTTTCAAACCTCGGCACGCAGGCCTGCCATACATGAATAAAAGAAAACACTCAAAATTAGGCCTTCAAGGACCGGCTCAGCACCTTAGGCTTTAGCCCGCTATTTACCGCTCAGCTACGCAGCACCTGCAAGCACAATCCACCACAGCGGTGGCAAACCAAAATAACGGTCAACAATGCTGACCAAATTATAACGATCCCGCCCCCAAATCGGGGCGGCGATGCTCCTTCCCTACACTTTATTAGCATAACCAGCAGTATAAATATACATTGCATCACAGGCGTTGGCACGCACGGCCATACACCCCATGCACGCAGGGCACATTCTCGGTGAACCGGTCAATGTCACGTCAATTTAAGCCATAGACACCCCGGTCTCACCACCGCCACTTTGACGGCCAAACTATGAGCATTTTGTCTTCCCGGCATGGGACATGTCAATTTAAGCCATAGACTGCCGAAGACCCTCATCTATGCCAACGGCTCACACCGAACTACATAGAACGGGTACAGTTCCGTATAACCCGTGCTCACATCGTAACGACAATTTAAGCGATATGTGCGGGTCAAACTTCTCCCGAGTCCCGTTTCCGTTACACACTTCACATAACCCAGTTATGTTCAAGTTGGCTCCAAGCCACCAAGTTGGCAGAATCACGCATCTGCCCAGTTTTTCGGATGAACCTTGAGGTTAATCCCCAAGGCTCCCTGTTGCAATCTACCCCGTAGAAAACCCGAAAAACAAACATTCGCACGGAGTCTTCTCCGGCCATTTATGCAATGCAACATCACCGATCCAGACCAACCTGTCTGGGTAGGCTTCACACATCATGCCTATATCCGTTCTCGATTACGGACTCTACATGTACACAACGGGGACTATTCATGTCTACCCGAAGGAACGCCTCAACTCACCGCAAACTCGCGAGAGCGGGCTTCCCTATGCAAAAGAAGTTGAGCTTCACATGCTCAAGTAGGGAACCGTTACCCTAGCATTTTTCCTTAATGCCATGGAAAAGTATGCGGATGAAAAGCACCGCCCTCTCCTTGCCTCTGTATATCCAAAGTCGGTTTGCGATTTGGAGCTCTAAAGCTCCGCCGGTAACCAGATCTAGACTTCTTCTTCCTCGTTGCTCTCCCCTCTCTCTAGAACTTAGACAGAGAACCAGCGAACAGAAGATGAGGGTTTTGAAACCCTACACTTGGGTATATCCTAATAGGAATAACCTCCAACCATCGGATCCCAACATAAAGAAATGTATGGCTATGATCCGGGTCTGACCTGGAAAAACTGGGCCAAACACCGCACGGTTCACAAACCGGAGCAGGACACGTCCACGACAAACTCAAACTGTGTAGGGATATTTAGTCAAGACCCAATCAAGAACCCTGTGTTGACACTCTGTGTCGACACTCTGTCTCGACACAGCACAACCTGTGTCGATAGCCTGTGTCGACACCCTGTGTCGACACTCTGTGTCGACACAGCAGGCCCTGTGTCGACACAGCAGGCCCTATGTCAACAAAGCAGGCCCTGTGTCAACACAGCAGGCCCTATGTCGACACAGTAGGCCCTGTGTCAACACAGCAGGCCCTGTGTCAACACAGCAGGACCTGTGTCAACACAGCAGGCCCTGTGTTGACACAGCAGGCCCTTTGTCGACACAGCAAACTGTGTTAAACACGCCACAACTCGCTAAGGACACGGCCTATGACACGCCCGTGTCCCAGGCCGTGTGACCCCTGCGAAATTCGAAACTTGGCTCAAAACGCCTCACGTCGCTCTTTTGAGTTTCGTGGCGTTACAACTCTCCCCCTCTTAAAAGAATTTCATCCCCGAAATTACATAAAGGAAAGATAAGCATAAAACTTAAACGGTACCTGAGCAAAATAACTCCGGGTACTCCTCAAGCATAGTCTGCTCTTGCTCCCAAGAGAGATCCTCCCGACCGCAATTGTCCCAATGGACCTTGACCATCCTGATCTCTTTTTTGCGTAGCCGCTTGACTTGCGAGCCCTCAATACGTACGGGCTTGACCTTCGTCGTCAACCCACTATCGACCGGCACTTGATTGACCGCAATCACTTGCGTAGGCTCTTGCACCGCCTTCCGTAGCACCAATATATATAATACATCATGTAGACCACTAAGCTCCATTGACAGCTTTAACCGGTATGTTGCTTCACCAATCTGCTCCAGAACCTCAAACGGTCCAAGGTACCTCGGGCTTAGCTTCTTCAAGCGCCGCACCCGCGAGATACCCTTGAACGGCTTGATCTTCAAGTACACCCAATCGCCAACAACGAATTCCATGTTCCTGTACTTGGCATTATAGTACTTAGCCTGGCTGTCCTGAGCGATTAGCAACCTCTCTCGAATGGTTCTCACCAAAGAAGTAGCATCCTCCACCTCTAGTCGCTTGTATAACTTTGACTCGCCCGTTTCCAACCAAGACAAAGATGTGCGACATCTTCTACCATAAAGGGCCTCGAAGGGCGTCATTTGTATGCTTGCCTGGTAGCTATTGTTGTACGCGAACTACACCAAGTATAGGTGGTCTTCCCATTGCTTTCCAAAGTCCAGGACACACATGCGAAGCATGTCTTCCATTGTCCTATTGACCCTCTCGGTCTGACCATCCATCTGCGGATGAAAGGCTGTGCTAAAACTCAGCTTTGTCCCCAACATCTGCTGCACCAGCCTCCAATCATTGGACGTGAACCGCCCATCTCGGTCACTCACGATGCTGCGGGGCACACCATGAAGCCGCACAATATTATCCACATACAGCTTTGCCAATTTCTCAACCGGATCATCCTTCCTATGCGAAATGAAATGCGACACCTTCGTTAGACGATCTACGAACACCCAAATGGCGTCGTTCCCCTTTTGCAACATTGGCAACCCGTGCACAAAGTCCATAGTAATGTCGTCTAACTTCCACTCTGGAATATGCAAGGATTTCATGAATCCTCCCGGCTTTTGGCATTCCGCCTTCACCAAGGCGCAAGTTTGACACTTCGCCACGTAGAGCGCCACATCCTTTTTCAGTCCTGGCCACCAGAACAATTTCTTAACATTGTAGTACATCTTCGTGCTCCCCGGGTGAATTGAGTACTTGGTATGATGCGCCTCGTACAACAATTCCACCCGCAAATTTCCCATGCTTGGGACGCACAGATGACCGTCTTTCCAAAGTAATCCGTCCTCCACAACGAATTGGGAATTTGACCCATCCAAAGCCTCTATCATGAGTTGCTTCATGTGGACATCCATATACAAAGCCTGCCGAATTCGATCAGACAGGTCATATTGGACTTCAGTCCAATTCAATACTGCTTCAACACTTGATTGCTTGTCTACGCAAAAGATCTCCAACGCCTCTAACTCCCGAACCAACCGCTCGTCATGGACCGACAGCCAATTGGCTTGAGCTGGGGCCCGGTGACTCAACGTGTCCGTAACCGCATTACCTTTACCAGGAACGTAGTGGATCTTGAATGTATAGTCCCCCAGGAACTCCATCCACCTACGATGCCGCATGTTCTGATCTTTCTGATCCAACAAATATTTCAGGCACTTGTGATCGGTGTAGATATCAATCTTCACACTGTACAAATAATGTCTCCACAGCTTCAAGGCAAAAATCACGGCCTCTAACTCCAAGTCGTGGACCGGATAGTTCCTCTCATGCACCTTCAGCTGTCTCGAGCCATATGCTATAACGCTTCCATGCTGTAACAACACACAACCCAAGCCACTGCCCGAAGCATCGCTATAAATCTCAAAACCTTCGGTCCCACACGACGAACTAAGATTGGCGTCGTGGTCAACTGACACTTCAAATCCTCAAAAGCTCGCACGCACGCCGGCGTCCAAACGAACTTCTGATCTTTCCTCGTCAAAGTAGTGAGAGGCGTTATCCGCGAGAAGTTCTCCACAAAGCGCATATAATAGCCGGAAAGCCCCAGAAAGCTCCGGACTTCCGCTACCATAGAAAGCTCAGGCCACTCTTGTATCACAACAATCTTCGCCGGATCCACTACAATACCCTCTCCACTCACTATATGACCGAGGAACGCCACTGAGGACAACCAAAATTTGCATTTCGTGAACTTGGCGTACAATTAATTCCTCCTTAGTGTCTCCAAAACCAAATGAAGATGTCTGAAGTGATCTTCCTCACTCTGCGAGTACACCAAAATATCGTCGATGAAGACGATCACAAAATGGTCCAAGTACTCCCTGAAGGTCATGTTCATCAAATCCATGAACACCAATGGCGCATTCGTCAGCCCAAACGGCATGACCGTAAACTCGTAATGCCTGTATCTCGTACTGAACGCTGTCTTAGGGATATCACTCTCCATTATTCTCAGCTGATAGTATCCAGACTTAAGATCCAACTTAGAGTACACCATCGACCCGACCAACTGATCAAAAAGATCATCGATCCTTGGGATTGGGTACTTGTTCTTCTCCGTCAACTTGTTCAGTTCTCGGTAATCAATACAAAGTCTCAAGCTCCCATCCTTCTTCTTTACAAAGAGGACCAGTGCGCTCCAAGGCGACGAACTTGGACGCACAAACCCTTGCTCCAACAACTCTTGAAGTTGCACCTTCAGCTCCGCCATTTCCTTAGGCGCTAGCCGATACGGAGATCGTGACACAGGCTTCGCACCTGGAACTAGCTCAATCGTGAAATCTATCTCCCGTTGAGGCGGGGCTCCAGGAAGATCGGCGGGGAACACATCAGGGTACTCAGCTACCACTGAAATACTATCCAACGTAGGCTTTAGCTTTGCAACCTCCACAAGTGTAAAGAACAGCTCTGCACCAACACGAACCGCCTTCACCACCTGAAGAGCAGACATCAACGTCTTGCTCGACCCTTTCAAGCCCGTAAAAGTTGTCTCACGACTTGCTCCCAACTTGACTTCCTTGCGACCACAATCAATATAGGCTTGCTGCTCTGAGAGCCAGTCCATGCCAAATATTACGTCGAACTCCACCAGCGGCAGTAACGACGCAAGCAAATGGAACTCATGACTTCCAATACGAATCTGAACACCACAGATTCTCTCCGCGCGCATCGAACACCCATTCAGTAACAACACATCCAACTTGTCCTTCGCCATCGAAGAAGGTACTCCGATGCGCGATATGAATCATTCAGACAAGAAGGAGTGTGAAGCTCCTGTATCAAAGAGTGCTCTCGCCAGAAACTAACAAATCAAAACAAATCCTAAACAAGCAGTGGTAAGATAATGATGAGTCCACATTTTACACTAATTTTTGGACTCATCTGGGCTAGTTTTATCGTCTTAGCACTACACTTGAGAGCCTTTATTGCTTATATGTACTTATGTACTTATTTCACGATTAAGTGCATTGTAGGCCCATTTCTGTGTGCTTTCTATGTTTCTATATTTTTGTTATTCTTTAGCCCTATCTCGGGGATGTGGTGTGCACGTTTTGGTGGCCTATCTGCCTCTTCTGCTGGTGCAGGGGTCATGTGCGTGCTCCAAAACCGCTAGGGATACACCGACGATGCAAGAATACTGCGCACGACCACTGGACTTATTGCGCACGACCACTGGTCATGCGCCCCTGATCGTGCGCATTACACTCCCTTTTTCCTAATCCTGTCTAGGTAATCGCACGAGCACTGGTCGTAGTGCGCACGACCACTGGTCGTGCGCCACTGCTCGTGTGCATATATGCTGATGCTTCTTGTCCAGGTTGCGGGTCTATTTGGAAAAGTCGCACGATCATCGACCGACAGTGCGCACAACCACTGGTCGTGCGCCACTGATCGTGCGCACTGCTTCTGCTGCCTTCATATTTAAGGCCCTGCTCCGCGATTTAGGTCAACGCCTGTCATTTGCTGCGATCGGAGAGTGCGTGGGAATCGCCATTTCACTTCTCTAGCTGCTCCATCACCTCCACCTTCATCGGGAGGCTATTGCCAACTACTCCGAAGCTTTTCAACTCTCCGGCGAAGCCCTCGGTCGTTGATGACTTCAACTCCAAGCTTTCCTCCGAAGTTGGTGAAGTAGACAACCTAGATAACGGACTTAAAGGCCTTCGAGGTGACAGCTCGTTGGTACCAGAAGCCTCCTTGGACTGAGCCCGGAAGTGGATTGACAACTCGCTACTCCAGCCAAGACCCGTGGTGGATCTTCACTCTCTTTGGTTTACTCCTCTTCCCCTTCCTCTGTAGTATGAATGTTTTGAGCAGTGTAATGAACACTTCCATCCATGAACATCAAGTTTATTTTATAGCTAATGGAATGTTAGTATTTTCTTCTGCTTCTGAGTATTGTCTGTGAATGTGCCTCGCTCACCCCACATCCACTCCATTCCCATGTCTTATCCTATTGCACTCCACACAAGAACGCTTCAATCCATTAGCTTCCCTTCCACTCGCCCAACTGAAGTTCGGCATCGCGGCCGACAAACCCACTCCACCTTGCGAAGCGGTGCCTTCGACCCGCATAGCTTTTACTAGTTCAGTAGATCAAACATCCACAATCTCTCAAGTCTTCTATTTCCTCTTTTTTTTTCTATTTATAACTCTTATAACGATATTCTCTATACTGTTGCCGTTCTACGCTAATTGCATTCCTCAAGAGAACGACACTCGGGGATTTATTCCCAAAACTTTATTACTTGTGCGACCGGTGCGCTTGCCGATTTACACGCATCAAGGTTTTGGCGCCGTTGCCGGGGAATGCAACTGTAGAGCGACTCTGGATGACTGAGAATTTCATTATACGAGTTGTATTGTTTTGTTTTGTTGTTTTTGATCCCTTTTCTCTTGTGTTGTTATTCCGTCAGATGGAATTGTTAGTTTTATTCGCACAATCTATGCCAAGTAGTTGTATCCTTTATATTTGAAATCTCTGCAATGTGGGCCAATTTCAATATCCGTTGCCGTCATTGTGGAGACATCTCTCATGCTAGCGACAGATGCCCTCAGAAGTATAGTAGCCAGGAAATTCAGGAATCTACATATCGTAGACATAAGCCGGTTAGCTACCGACCCGCGGAGCCATTGCCACACTACTTTTATTCGGCTTCAGCACCAGTTGCACCGCCGAAGCCGGCTAAGCAGTGCCTTTTTTGTCGAAGCTGGGATCATGCATTGAAGGATTGCGCCGCTTACCTAGCTGAGCTAGCGGTGGATGATGAGCCGGATTTTCGGATTGTCTCCACTTCAACCTTGGGCAGCATCCCTTCTGTATCGGGGTATGTACCATTGCCATCTCTATGTTATGGAGAAGACATCCCAGGTATGTGTACCGATACATGTGCTTATCCCCATTCCGACACTGTTATTTATACTCCTGAAGTGCATACATCACCTAGCATAGAATCTTTTAGTTGTGGAGAGCCAGCGCTCAACGTCCTACCGATCTTCGTGCCTTCACCTTCTTCTTTGCATAGCATTCTTTCTTCTTCTGACAGTGCTGTTGAGATTGAATCGCAGGTGGAAATTAGCATTTCCAGCGTTCTGTTAGATCCAGTCGAGGAGGACGACTCCGTGGCAGAGGTTGCGACCTTCACCCCATGTGAGGATGCCCGAGGCATGGACAAGGCAGATGCAGCTTTAGAACATCCTTGCACCAGCCTAGACAGCTGTTTGGAAGCGCTCTCAATTTCACCGACGGGGGATGACTCCGGGATCTTCCCCAAGATCGAGGTTTGTTTATGTTATTCTTCTCGTTTATTTCTTGACCCTGCTCTCGTGTCTACTTCCATGCAGGACCACATTGTGGAATTGATCCAATCAGTGCAAGGGCCTGTAATGCGGCCTAGGACTTATTGTGACCAGATGCAGGTGGAGTTGGAGCCGATGAGCTTCCCAAGTTACTGTCTGCCCATGCTTGACACCTACGATAGGTATGCGTATACAGGTATTGGGGCTTATGTTCTATCTCCATTCCGGTACCCGCTATCGCAGCGCGACCATGAACCTCTGTCTGAGCATTTCCAGTTTCATTCGCCCATCATTTAGGAAATGCTCAGATTTTGAATAAGTCCTGTTGGGAGACAATAAACCCAACAGTTATCTAGGATAGTGTTTCTTTCGTTAAATTTTTGTTTGTATTTCATTATTTGGGTGTGGTAGCCCAGCTGCGTGATGAGCTCTCTGTTGCACCACGTGGTCAGCAGTGTGAAATAGACTGAAAACTCGGGCATGTGAAAAATTTCACTGCGCACGACCACTGGTCGTGCGCACTACTTATAATCGCACGACCACTGGTCGTGCGCATGCCCGGTTTCTTTTTAATTCCAGCCGCTGTCCACTGTGCGTGCACCCTAATCTCCCGCTTGGTCTAC
This sequence comes from Platanthera guangdongensis, assembly GCA_039583875.1. NCBI lineage: Eukaryota > Viridiplantae > Streptophyta > Magnoliopsida > Asparagales > Orchidaceae > Platanthera > Platanthera guangdongensis. The sequence goes on along the minus strand of CM077158.1, from coordinate 142,697,159 downwards.
TGCGCGTGCGTTGTCGGCGCTCATCCCCTTCTGATTCCTCTCCGGTGGTTCGGCTCTCTCTCCTCCGGTAGGATCCCTCAACTTCAGATCTCTCTTCCTCACTGTGCTGTAATGGAGCCTGGACGCCGCCCTATAGTAAAGGCCTATCAACGATCCGGTCGTGCTTCAGCAACCCCTGCTCAAATCTTGGGAAGAATGGGAACCTTTGCTAAGGCAGAGCATACTCAATGTTAAATTTTCTCAACGTGGTCAGCAAGATAGCCCAAACACCAAATTAATATCTTCGGAACTACCCAGTTCGCACGCTGAACCTACAGAAACCCAAGGACTAGAGGTTGCACCCAACAAAACAATGGAAGCACAAGAAGATCTTATTATGCATTCACTTCTTTACAATCCGAGGCATACATAGCGAGACATGATTTCGCTAGTATTACAGCTGTAAACAGAAAGAACCAAAAAAACAAGCCGGGCGGACAGCACTCCAGTCCGCCGAGACCGCGAGGTCGCCGAGACCGCCGAGACCGCTGAGCTCGCCCAAGCTATGCTGCAATCCGCCGAATACCACGGAGTCCGCCGAGACCGCGAGGCCGCGCGGACAGACCGTTATTCGCCTCCTGCTGAACCCGAACTGAGGAACTCCCCTACCCGCGTGAAGCCGGCGGACAGGTTATTGAAGCTGGGAGAGTTGAAACAGAACTGACAAGCCGCAGAGCGACCTCCTGCTGAGTCCGCAGAGACCGCACACTTCCAAGAACTGACCGAAGTCACAGCCAAACTCCTGGCTCCTTGAAGTTATCCGCGCGACCTGCACACAGCAAACCGTCAGCCTGAAACAATCCGCGCGGACTGAAAAACACAGACCGCAGCACTCGCCCAACCCAATTTACTGTTCACTCACGTTACTTAGGTTACTGTATATGTGCCAGGGGGGTCCTATTTATAGGCAAGGTGAGGAGTGTGGTCACCGCCCAAGAGATAGCGACACCGCCCCAGTCCGTGCGAATACAAACCACCGTCCGCTCTGTCCGCGAGGACTTAGCCGGTCACCAAGGAAAACCGCCAGGAGCAAGGCAACCATTGACGAACCCTCTCCAGTCCGCCCAAGCTAAGCGGACAAGGCACAAGCCCGCAAAGCTCCAACTGCTTCAGGACAGCAAACCCTCTTCAATGGCAGTCCGCACCAACCCGAGGCAGTCCGCAAGACTCACACCTCAATCCGCCACAAGTCCACGACCAAAGGCAAACAGCAACAGTCCGCCCGGTCACAGCGGACTTGGCGGATACGGCGGACAACATGAACTTGGCACAATGTGTGACCAAGTCCAAAACCATCAAGGGCCAGTGCGAGCATGGCGGACACAAAGTCCCGTCCGCCAAACACCCTAGCACAGACCGCAACCAGTCCGCGAGCTCCTCGCACTGTCCAACACAGCAGCTTCCTGCCGGACTCCAAGAAACAGTCTGCCAACCGGTCTCCACAGCAAGACCTGCTGTAACACCAGAACTTGACAAGGCCTCAGCCAAGCTCAAGGCCCAGTCCGCAATAGCCCAAACCGCGGACACACCAGTCCGCAAGGCTTCCCACGAACTCGAACCAACCCGCCAACAGCGCAAGCATGCACCCGCGGCCACTGAGCAATGCACCAGTCCGCAAGCCTCTCTATCCGCAGATACCAGGCCGCACCAAACCGCGGACTCTATGCAACAACCCGCTCAGAACACAGCCGGCTTTCACCAGACTTCTCACCAGGCCGCAAACCTCAGTCCGCCCAGTCCGCCCAGTCCGCCAAAGCTGTCCGCCACAGGCCGCGCGGCCTGTCCCGTCACCCACTTCCACTTCACAAAATTCAACACTCCCCCTTGAAGTGAGAAGTGGTGACCAAGCCCAGCAAGCTGCGCAAGCGTTCAAAGGGACCCTTCGACAGCGGCTTCGTGAAGATGTCAGCAAGATTATCTTCACTCCGAACATGCCCGACCAGCAGAGACCCCTCCAACACCTTCTCCCTGATGAAGTGGTGATCAATCTCTATATGCTTGGTCCTGACGTGACACATTGGATTGTTTACCAGTTTGAGAGCACTCTCATTATCACCCCAGAGTAAAGTAGGCCCTTGCACTTCTTCATGAACATCCTCTATGAGCCTCCTCAACCAAACGGCTTCCCGAGCAGCCAAGGCCGAAGCCTTATACACCGCCTCCGTGATTGAAACCGACACGAGTCCTGCTTCTTGCTACACCACGAGATGCTAGCTGAACCGCAAGTGAACACATAACCCGAAGTAGACCTTCGATCATCCGAATCACCGCCATAGTCAGCATCCGTGTACCCGAGCAATGCAAACTCCGCATCCCTTCCATAGAGAAGTCCCATCTCAGAAGTCACCTTGACATACTTCAGAATTCCCTTCGCCGCCACTAGATGAGATTGCCTTGGTTCAGCCATATACCGATGATGTAGGTTAAAACTCCAAAATTATTTGCGGTCACGCGGCGACCCGGCGGTTTTATTTGCGAAAAAAGGCGGAAGTGAATTTATTTAAGAAAACGGGGCGCGCGTATTTATTTATTTATTTTGGATATAAAAAAGGTTGTGATCGAGTTTTAACGAAAGGAGGCAAGTGCACCTATCGTGAGTAGTACAGGATATTCCGGGTGAAATATCGAGGTCGTATTGTTCTCGGGTCCGGTTCGATTATTTCTACTCTTCCCTGGAGGGGACTATTATTTTACCTATAATTATCTTGTCGGGATATTTTATATAAAAATACAGAAAATGGCGGAAAGAAAATGAAAGCAATAAAAAGAAAGCTTGAAGGTGGTGCCGATGAAGAGCTTAGCTCGATGGCACCGAAAAAACAATTGAACTAAAATAGACTTTAAATAAAAAGAGCTCCTAAATTTCTAATTAATTAAGGCGGAGACTTGGCCGTGGAGGTTCCACTAAAATGAGCTCACCTATCTCTAGGACTATCGCTCACCTGAACGCTAAGACTATTCGACCGAACGCTAGTCCGACGAAAGATTCCTCTTAACGCCCGCATTACGCTAAGAACCCCGCTATTGGGTGGGGAACCCAATCCGGTAGAGTTGGCGTGCCTCCTCTCTCGAGGGTTAGTGCAGAACTCTCTTTGCCAAGGGGTGATCTGTCCATACGCACGGCCTCTCGGCGAGCGTATGGAAAACGGAAATAGGGCCCACACATCGATATGTGGTCCTACGCGTCGTTAACCCCGGGCAAACCTTAAGTACTTTTAATTAATTAGAAAAATTAGACCTTTAGTTATTTTAAGCTATTTTATCTGTCCCAATGCTCTTCGATGCCGAGGGCTAAGAACTGTTAGCCACTCATCGGAATGGGGACGGCTTGCGAGAAAAGCAAAAAATAAAGCAGTAAAGAAAGCTGAAAATGAAAGTAGTAAATGAAAGCGGTAAATGAAAGCTGAAAATTGCAAGTCCTACCCAAACGAGTAGGACTGAAGAAAGCTGTAAATTGCGAGTCCCGGCGCAACTGCGTGGGCGGGAGAAATGAAAGCAGTAAAACGCACACACGCAAGTCCTACTCAAATGAGTAGGAGAAAATAAATGCGGGTCCTACTCAACCGAGTAGGACAAAATAAATGCAACGCACGCACACTCTCTCCCGACATAAATGAAAACGCACACACTCTACAGGAAAGTAAAACACACTCACACACACGACCGAATTGAAATAAAGCAAAGCGCCATTTAACTCTTAACGAGTAGGCGGAAATAGATGCGCACACATAAAAAATTGCAAAAAACTAAGTTAACGAAAAATTAAAACAACTGCATTTCTACCGCTAAAATGCGGTAGAAATGCATAAAAAGCAAAGATAAAAATAAACGGAGCGAAAAAGTTTGCAAATAAACGCAAAATGAAAATGCTCGAAAAATAAAAACGAATACATTTCTACCGCTAGAATGCGGTAGAAATGCATAAAAAGAGAACGGAAAAAATAAATAAGGAAAAAGATTTGAAAATAAATGAAAAAACGAAAATGCTAGAAAAATTAAAACGATTATGTTATCATTCCTATAACTCCGTAAAAGTGCTAAAAAGTGAAAATAAAGCGAAAAGAACGAAAAGGGTTTTGCGAAATAAAAAACTAAGTTAAAAGAAAGGAAAAACACTTTGAAATCAATTTTACGGGTTTATAGCAATGAGATAAAAGGTATAAAAATCTAAGTTAACAACACTACGTAAGAAAATGAAAACATAAAAGTAAATAAACTATACTCATACACTCACACACGCCTATAAAGAAGAACAGAAACTAAGTTAAAACAAAAATAAATAAGATTATATAAGGGAAGAGGTGCATGAATCCATTCCAAAGCCATAAGAAGAGAAAAAGAAATATTTTTTATTAAGTAAAAACACCGGTTACAAAGGAACGAAAATAAAACTAAGTAGAGGGGGAGAAATATCCCTTACATAGACCTTGGAAGCAATCCAGCAGCACAACACCTTATACAAAATGGTCCAAAAGGAGAACAGGAATTCAAAGGAGACCCTCTGAATTTATAGAAAAAATTTACATGGGTCACGCCCTTGGTCACGGGCGTGACAGGGGGCGTGACAGTACTATTTGGAAGGCGGCCGGCGATTTGACGGGAAAGTTGACTTCGGGCTGGACACGTGGCGGTCTTGCAGTGGTCACGCCCTTGGTCACGGGCGTGACAGGGGGCGTGACAGGTAGGTGGATCTGGGCGCGGTGCGCGCCGAAAGTCTTTGGGCAGGTCTTGTCGGCCAGGCGCAGTGGTCACGCCCCAGGTCACGGGCGTGACTCTGGGCGTGTCAGCTGGTGTCGACACTCGACGAATGTCGAGCTGAAAGTGTCGAGTTGAAAATCGTCGAGCGGAAAGAGGTGTCACGCCCTAGGTCACGGGCGTGACTCTAGGCGTGACTGCTAGTGTCGACACTCGACGATCGTCGAGATGAAATCGTCGAGTGGAGTGTCACGGGCTTGGGTCACGCCCCGTGTCGGGTGACACGGGCGTGACCCCGGGCGTGTCAGGCGTTGGTATTCAAAAATTGCTGATTCACGGGATTTTGACGTGTCACGCCCTGGTCACGGGCGTGACCAATATGTCACGGGCGTGACATGCCAATTTTTTGGCAGATTTTCAATTTTTCCTGAAAAATAAAATAAACTAAGTTAGTATAATATTTACAAAAATAGGAGCATTTTATTGAATAAAAATAAGTAAAAACGACAAAAATAAATGAAAACATCTAAATTAATGTACACAAAAATAGGTATATTTACAATTCATCAAATACCCCCATACTTAAGCTTTTGCTATTCCAGAGCAAAAGTTGGAGATGAACTTATAAGGTATAAAAGAAATCCTAAGTTTAGCTACCGCTTGAATTAATTAAAAGTAAGATCAAAATAAACATCCGGGGTTAAAGAATTAAATCCTAATTTATGAAGTGTTATGAATAGAGGAAGAGTTTCAAAAATACTTCTAGAAAAAAATAAAATAGAAAGCAAAAATTTATTTTTGTTAGTTTAACAAAGATGGATTGAATTTATACAAAAAACTTTTGCTTAAAAGAAGTTAAAGGAAAATAATGCAATTTAAAAATTATGCTCTCAAAAAAAATTTTAAATTAAGTCTAGAATTATTGAAATAGGCTAAGTGGTTTGGCGGTTTATGAAGAAGGCTTGGATATTGAGGTGAGGTAATTTTTTCTCGAACCTCCAAATTTTTTTCTTTTGGATAGTTAGGAAAACGAAATCTTATTTTCCTAACTCATAATAAATTTTTTTCTTTCTTCATAATAAATAAATAACCCAATGTATATTTGTAGGAGTAATGAATTTTATCCTCTTACTCCCTATATAATCTTTTAAAATTATTGGGTGCCTATGTTTACGGAATGAAATCATATTCCCATTGACATAAGATCTTTTTTTTTAAGGGATAGGGGGGAATCATGTCAATTAAGACATGAAAAAAAGTGGAAGTGGGTTTAGTTTTTCAAAAAGAAAACTAGATTTTAATAAAAAAGTTTTGAGAGCAACCTTTTTTTAAAATGAACGTTCCAATGTTTCTAAAAGCATGAAGTAGAAATAATTGAAATCCATGGATGTTATTTTCTAACATAAAAAACGAGCTTCTATTTATAAAATTAGAAGTGGTGGTGAAAAACAAGTTCCCTATTATAAGGAAAAGACATGAAAAATTCTTTAAATCTTAACCCCAGACACTTAAATCTATCGAACTTTAATTAATAAACGAATAGTAAGCAAAGAATAACTAAAATTCGCATATAAATTAACTCGAAACTAGATTTTTGGAAAGCAAAAAGAGTTAAGATATGGTGTATTCGAATTATTTTGTTACATAATTTATCAAAACATTTTTTTTTGAATTTTTAGAGTTTTTATCATTTTTTTTTGTGTTTTAATTATTATCTTTTTAGGATTTTTAGATTTTTTATCTTTTTAGGGTTTTTGGTTTTTCTAATTTTTTGATTTTTAGAGTTATTTTGATAAGTTATTTACAAGAAAGAGGAGAGAAAGAAGTGTTATTTACAAAGAAGATAGGGGGGAAAGAGAGATAGTTACAAAAAAAGGCAAAGTAAAAACTCGATTGCGGCCCCGCGAACAGAATCTTATTTGAATGGTTGGTTCGATGAGTCGACCGTCGCGGGCAGGCAAGACGCAAGTTTTTACAAAAAAGAAGATGAGGGGGAAGAGAGATTTTTTTTTTTTTGAATTTTTATTTTATGAATTTTTTTTTTTGAACTTTTATGATTTTTGTTGAAAATTTTTTTTTTTAATTATTATTAAAATAATAAAAAAAATTTTAAAGTTTTTGATTTTTGCATTTTTTGTATATTTTTTTTTTTTTGTTAAGTACTGAATATAAAAAGTGCAGAATAGGAAAACACCCCCATACTTAAACCCAACATTGTCCCCAATGTTGCAATCTAAGTATGCGGAACAGATAATATACAAAAGATAATAAGTACAAAAAGGACAAAGGGAGGGTAGGAGCTTCCCTAAGACGAGCGCGGGAGGCCCAGGTTGGAACCCTGCATTATTTAGAAGAAAAAGCAAAACGATAACAGAAAAAATAAGAAAGATAAACTCGGCCTAAAGATCGCGGGCGGTAGGGGGGTATGTGCGTGGGTGACTCGGAAGGTAGCTAAGGCCTTAGCCACCACTACGTGATAAAATGTGATCCCCTAGCGCGCATAAGAGTGAAAAGCGCGCCGAATCAAAATAAAATAAAATATAAGAAATATATATATATATTTTTTTTAAAGTTTTGTCAAAAACAAGAATGAAAATAAAAATATTTTTTTTTGTTAAGTTTTTTTTCATTTTGGATTTTTAGTTTTTTTTTTTTTTGTTAGTTTAGTTTTTTTTTTGGTTTATAGTTTTTTCAAATTTTTAATTTTTAAGGTTTTTCAAATTTTTTTTTGTTTTGAGTTTTTCAATTTTTTGGTTTTATAAATTTGTAAATATATATAGTTAAGTTTTATTATTATTATTATATTGGCCATATTTATATATATATAAATATATAGGTAAAATTAATAGATTTCCAGGGTTTAAAATAACGAACCTAAAACTCCCCGGCAACGGCGCCAAAAACTTGATGTAGGTTAAAACTCCAAAATTATTTGCGGTCACACGGCGACCCGGCGGTTTTATTTGCGAAAAAAGGCGGAAGTGAATTTATTTAAGAAAACGGGGCGCGCGTATTTATTTATTTATTTTGGATATAAAAAAGGTTGTGATCGAGTTTTAACGAAAGGAGGCAAGTGCACCTATCGTGAGTAATACAGGATATTCCGGGTGGAATATCGAGGTCGTATTGTTCTCGGGTCCGGTTCGATTATTTCTACTCTTCCCTGGAGGGGACTATTATTTTACCGATAATTATCTTGTCGGGATATTTTATATAAAAATACAGAAAATGGCGGAAAGAAAATGAAAGCAATAAAAAGAAAGCTTGAAGGTGGTGCCGATGAAGAGCTTAGCTCGATGGCACCGAAAAAACAATTGAACTAAAATAGACTTTAAATAAAAAGAGCTCCTAAATTTCTAATTAATTAAGGCGGAGACTTGGCCGTGGAGGTTCCACTAAAATGAGCTCACCTATCTCTAGGACTATCGCTCACCTGAACGCTAAAAATATTCGACCGAACGCTAGTCCGACGAAGGATTCCTCTTAACGCCCGCATTACGCTAAGAACCCCGCTATTGGGTGGGGAACCCAATCCGGTAGAGTTGGCGTGCCTCCTCTCTCGAGGGTTAGTGCGGAACTCTCTTTGCCAAGGGGTGATCTGTCCATACGCACGGCCTCTCGGCGAGCGTATGGAAAACGGAAATAGGGCCCACACATCGATATGTGGTCCTACGCGTCGTTAACCCCGGGCAAACCTTAAGTACTTTTAATTAATTAGAAAAATTAGACCTTTAGTTATTTTAAGCTATTTTATCTGTCCCAATGCTCTTCGATGCCGAGGGCTAAAAACTGTTAGCCACTCATCGGAATGGGGACGGCTTGCGAGAAAAGCAAAAAATAAAGCAGTAAAGAAAGCTGAAAATGAAAGCAGTAAATGAAAGCGGTAAATGAAAGCTGAAAATTGCAAGTCCTACCCAAACGAGTAGGACTGAAGAAAGCTGTAAATTGCGAGTCCCGGCGCAACTGCGTGAGCGGGAGAAATGAAAGCAGTAAAACGCACACACGCAAGTCCTACTCAAATGAGTAGGAGAAAATAAATGCGGGTCCTACTCAACCGAGTAGGACAAAATAAATGCAACGCACGCACACTCTCTCCCGACATAAATGAAAACGCACACACTCTACAGGAAAGTAAAACACACTCACACACACGACCGAATTGAAATAAAGCAAAGCGCCATTTAACTCTTAACGAGTAGGCGGAAATAGATGCGCACACATAAAAAATTGCAAAAAACTAAGTTAACGAAAAATTAAAACAACTGCATTTCTACCGCTAAAATGCGGTAGAAATGCATAAAAAACAAAGATAAAAATAAACGGAGCGAAAAAGTTTGCAAATAAACGCAAAATGAAAATGCTCGAAAAATAAAAACGAATACATTTCTACCGCTAGAATGCGGTAGAAATGCATAAAAAGAGAACGGAAAAAATAAATAAGGAAAAAGATTTGAAAATAAATGAAAAAACGAAAATGCTAGAAAAATTAAAACGATTATGTTATCATTCCTATAACTCCGTAAAAGTGCTAAAAAAGTGAAAATAAAGCGAAAAGAACGAAAAGGGTTTTGCGAAATAAAAAGCTAAGTTAAAAGAAAGGAAAAACACTTTGAAATCAATTTTACGGGTTTATAGCAATGAGATAAAAGGTATAAAAATCTAAGTTAACAACACTACGTAAGAAAATGAAAACATAAAAGTAAATAAACTATACTCATACACTCACACACGCCTATAAAGAAGAACAGAAACTAAGTTAAAACAAAAATAAATAAGATTGTATAAGGGAAGAGGTGCATGAATCCATTCCAAAGCCATAAGAAGAGAAAAAGAAATATTTTTTATTAAGTAAAAACACCGGTTACAAAGGAACGAAAATAAAACTAAGTAGAGGGGGAGAAATATCCCTTACATAGACCTTGGAAGCAATCCAGCAGCACAACACCTTATACAAAATGGTCCAAAAGGAGAACAGGAATTCAAAGGAGACCCTCTGAATTTATAGAAAAAATTTACATGGGTCACGCCCTTGGTCACGGGCGTGACAGGGGGCGTGACAGTACTATTTGGAAGGCGGCCGGCGATTTGACGGGAAAGTTGACTTCGGGCTGGACACGTGGCGGTCTCGCAGTGGTCACGCCCTTGGTCACGGGCGTGACAGGGGGCGTGACAGGTAGGTGGATCTGGGCGCGGTGCGCGCCGAAAGTCTTTGGGCAGGTCTTGTCGGCCAGGCGCAGTGGTCACGCCCCAGGTCACGGGCGTGACTCTGGGCGTGTCAGCTGGTGTCGACACTCGACGAATGTCGAGCTGAAAGTGTCGAGTTGAAAATCGTCGAGCGGAAAGAGGTGTCACGCCCTAGGTCACGGGCGTGACTCTAAGCGTGACTGCTAGTGTCGACACTCGACGATCGTCGAGATGAAATCGTCGAGTGGAGTGTCACGGGCTTGGGTCGCCCCGTGTCGGGTGACACGGGCGTGACCCCGGGCGTGTCAGGCGTTGGTCTTCAAAAATTGCTGATTCACGGGATTTTGACATGTCACGCCCTGGTCACGGGCGTGACCAATATGTCACGGGCGTGACATGTCAATTTTTTGGCAGATTTTCAATTTTTCCTGAAAAATAAAATAAACTAAGTTAGTATAATATTTACAAAAATAGGAGCATTTTATTGAATAAAAATAAGTAAAAACGACAAAAATAAATGAAAACATCTAAATTAATGTACACAAAAATAGGTATATTTACAATTCATCAACCGACTTACTCGGCCAACAGCATAAGCTATATCCGGCCTTGTAATCGTCAGATAGATCAAGCTCCCAACAAGAGCCCTGAACACCAAGGGATCATTAAGAACCCTTCCCTCATCTCGTCGAAGCTTTAGCCCAGATTCCAGTAGAGTAGAGCACTTCTTCCCTTCGCCCATGCCAAACCGCTTCACAATACGATCAGCATACCCTTTCTGGCTAATGAGAATCCCGCACTCCTTCCTCTCCACTTCAAGACCAAGAAAGTGATGCAACTCTCCCAAGTCTTTCATCTCGAAGCGTATAGCAAGCTCTCCCCTGAGCCTTGCTACTTCCTCCTCCGAGTTCCCTGTGATGATCATATCATCCACATACAGCAGGACCAAGACTCTTAGCTCTCCCTTCTTCTTGACGAACAAGCTTGAATCCGAGTTGGAAGCCAGGTATCCACAGAATTGCAAGTACTCTGCAATCTTCCCATACCACGCTCGAGGAGCTTGCTTCAACCCATAGAGAGCCTTCCTGAGTTTGCAGACATAGTCCGGATGCTTTTCAGAGACAAAACCAAGCGGCTGATCCATGAAGATGTCCTTGTCAATCTCTCCGTAAAGAAAAGCATTCTTCACATCAAGTTGCCACAACCTCCATCCCTTGCTAGCAGCCAAGGCGATCACCACTCTTACAGATGTCATCTTCGCAACTGGACTGAATGTATCCTCATAGTCTTCTCCATACTGCTGTGAGAATCCTCTAGCGACCAGGCGAGCCTTGAATCGATCAATGCTCCCATCAGCCTTCTTCTTCAACTTATATACCCACTTGCAAGTAACCGGAGTAATGCCATCAACCTTGGGCACAAGGTCCCAGGTTTCATTCTTCTTCAGAGCATCAATCTCTTCCTTCATGGCACCTTCCCACTCCTTCACTCCAGTGGCCTCGTTGAAGCTTGCAGGCTCTCGCTCATCCAGAGGACCTGCAAAGAAGCAGGAGACAAAGCTCACTACATTCCCATCACAGTACCGAGCCGGTGGCTTAACCACCCTCTTCGATCTCCGAAGACACAGCTCCTTGCTCATGGCTTCCGTTGCTTCTTCAGGCTCCACTCCTACCTGGGGCAAGCATTGAGCAGTGCTCCCCCTGCTTTCTGAGCCAGAAGGCTCAGCCTCGGAGTTTGAAGCAACAGGAGCTACTGGTGAAACAGCAAGCTCCTCTTCCAAGCCTTCAGCAGCCACCACCGGTGCTTCATCATCCTTGCTACTTCCGGTTAGCTCCACCGAGCCACCTCCATATGACGTCAGCTCGTCAAAGACAACGTCTCTTGACACCACGAACTTCTTCGTCACAGGGTCCATGCACTTCCAACCCTTCTTCTGCTCATCATAGCCAACAAAGACAAGTTTCCTTGCCTTCGCATCCAGCTTAGTCCGTGAAGCATCCGGGACATGCACGTAGCAAGTTGAACCGAACACCCTAAGGTGTCCAACACTCGGCTTCTCCTTCAGCAACAGCTCAATGGGAGTCTTCATGTTGATAGGGCTGAGTGGCATCCGGTTGATAACATAAGCAGCACAAGACATTCCCTCCGCCCAAAAGGACCTTGGGATATCTTTCGCATGCAGCCAGCATTTGCAGGTCTCCGTCAAATGACGGATCTTCCGCTCTGCTACCCCATTTTGTTGTGGAGTGTGAGCACAAGTAAGCTCTCGTTGGATCCCGTGCTTCCTGCAGAAGTTAGAAAACTCGGAAGAGACAAACTCCCCCCCGTTATCAGTTCTAAACTTCTTAATCCGCAAGCCAAGCCGGCCTTCTACCAACTCCTTGAACTCCACGAACAAACGGAAGGCTTCCGACTTCTCCTTTAAGAAGAACACCCAAGTATACCTTGAGTAGTCATCAACCAAGACAAGCATGTATTTGCTTCCACCAAGGCTGGCAGTAACAGTCGGTCCCATCAGGTCGCCATGAATACACTCCAATGGTTTCTTGCTCCTTGTTTGAGATTTATCAAACGGAAGGCGATGTGCCTTACCGTATTGACAGCCCGCACAAACATGCCCATCACCAAAGGAGGACAACATCGGCAACCCCCTCACCAGACTTCTACTCGCCATTGCCTTTAGCTTGTCCATGCCAACATGCCCCAGCCTCTCATGCCAGATAGCCGCACTATCATTGGCCCTCATCCTATCAACATAGGCACTGGTGGAAAGAACAAACAAGTTCTTCACCCTCCTCCCAACATGAGCAACATCAGCCTTCACCGCTGATACGTTGCGAAGGAACCTCACGTCTGTTGGCCCAAATAGAACGTGATACCCAGCGTCCACTGTGTTGGTCACCGAGAAGAGGTTCTTCTTCATGCCCGGCACGTGATACACACTCCTTAACGTGAGTGGCCCCTGATCACTACCCAAAGACACGACCCCCTCCTTCTCTACTGCATAAATAGTATTATCAGCAGTGATAATAGCTTCATTACCTGAGTAAGCCTGCATGGAGGTGAACTTCGACTTGTCTCCGGTGAGGTGATGACCACACCCGGAGTCGATGATCCACTCGCTGTTGAAGTCCTCAGCAGATAAGGCCCGGACACAAGTGCCCGTCATGAAAGCTCCTCCCCATTCTGCTTCTTCACTTCGCGAGCAAGCTTCCTCCTTTCCCGCAGCATGCCCAGGATGTAGTTTGACCTTGCAGTCCCGCTTGAAGTGCCCTCGCTGATGACACCGGTAGCACTTCAGATTCTTCTTCCAGTCCTTAGGAGCATTGCTCCTCTCCGGCGGATATGAAGTTGAAGCCTCCTTATCAACAGCGGCCTGCACCTTCTTCTTCTTCTTCCCTTCCCATCCCTTCTTCTTGCCTGAGAAGAGAGCCTCGCTGCCTTCCTGATTCAGATTCACTCCAGCCATCTGCCTTGCTAAGCTCTCCTGCGAGGCAAGCAGATTCTCCAGCTCCAGCAGAGACGGCTGAGTAGCCCACCCTTGAACAGATGTAACAAAGGCCACATACTCCTTCTGCAAGCCGCGAAAAATGTGCCTTTTCATCTTTGCCTCAGAGATAGGCTCATCAGGATCCAGTGCCGACAGCTCAGCACACAAGCTCTTCATCTTTAAGAAGTACCTGGAGATGGAAAGGTCTCCCTGAGTTGCCCTGGCCAACTCATTCTCCAGGAACTGAAGCCGCGCCACATTCTTCCTATTGAACAACTCATCAATGGTTGTCCAAATATCAGCAGCCGACTCACATCCAATGATGTGATCAAACAATTCCGGAGAGACAGCTCTCTTCAGAACGAACTCTGCCTTAGCATTAGTTCTTCTCCAGAGCCTCACCTGGTCAGCAGTACCGAAAGCAGCAGTAACTTCCTGTCTGTCGTCTCCACCGACAACTTCCCACAGCTCCTCGCCCAGAAGATAACTCTTCATGCACGACTTCCAGTTTTTATAGTTAGTCGGCGTTAAGAGTTCAATGCCCAGACCTCTTGCTAAGCTTCCTTCCATTGCAATCACCTGTTGGTACCCTTCAGCAGCTCCGAGCAATAACACAGGTTGATCACCACTCAATCACTGAGTAACAACACTGGCTGACCTCCGCTCACGCAACTGAACCTCCGCAACCTCAGAAACCTCGCTTTGATACCATGTTAAATTTTCTCAACGTGGTCAGCAAGATAGCCCAAACACCAAATTAATATCTTCGAAACTACCCAGTTCGCACGCTGAACCTGCGGAAACCCAAGGACTAGAGGTTGCACCCAACAAAACAATGGAAGCACAAGAAGATCTTATTATACATTCACTTCTTTACAATCCGAGGCATACATAGCGAGACATGATTTCGCTAGTATTACAGCTGTAAATAGAAAGAACCAAAAAAACAAGCCGGGCAGACAGCACTCCAGTCCGCCGAGACCGCGAGGTCGCCGAGACCGCCGAGACTGCTGAGCTCGCCCAAGCTATGCTGCAATCCGCCGAATACCACGGAGTCCGCCTAGACCGCGAGGCCGCGCGGACAGACTGTTATTCGCCTCCTGCTGAACCCGAAATGAGGAACTCCCCTACCCGCCTGAAGCCGGCGGACAGGTTATTGAAGCTGGGAAAGTTGAAACAGAACTGACAAGCCGCAGAGAGACCTCCTGCTGAGTCCGCAGAGACCGCACACTTCCAAGCACTGACCGAAGTCACAGCCAAACTCCTGGCTCCTTGAAGTTATCCGCGCGACCTGCACACAGCAAACCGTCAGCCTGAAATAATCCGCGCGGACTGAAAAACACAGACCGCAGCACTCGCCCAACCCAATTTACTGTTCACTCACGTTACTTAGGTTACTGTAGATGTGCCAGGGGGGTCCTATTTATAGGCCAGGTGAGGAGTGTGGTCACCGCCCAAGAGATAGCGACACCGCCCCAGTCCGCGCGAATACAAACCACCGTCCGCTCAGTCCGCGAGTACTTAGCCGGTCACCAAGGAAAACCGCCAGGAGCAAGGCAACCATTGACGAACCCTCTCCAGTCCGCCCAAGCTAAGCGGACAAGGCACCAGCCCGCAAAGCTCCAACTGCTTCAGGACAGCAAACCTGAAAGATATGGTACCTAAACACCTAGAGGGGGGGGGTGAATAGGTGACCTAAACCTTTTTTAAAACTTTGTTGGCAGCACAACAATTATTTCACAGATTCCTACAGCTAACAGCAATTACAGAAATCAAATAATTAATCCACAACACAGCACAGCACACCACAGCAGACACACTAATTTATAGTGGTTCCCCAATCTTTGGGTACATCCACTTTCCCCCTTCGCCTATCTAGCAGTGTACTAGATTCGGCCAAACTTCTCCACTAACTCAGAACCAAACTAGGTTCCTACCTCAGGGCCAAAGCCTTACACTCAGCCAAAAGGCCTACACTCAGCCACCCAGGCCTACACTCAGCCAATTAAGGCCTACACTCAGAGTTCTTCAACTCCTACACTCAGGCAACCAAGCCCTACCCTCAGCCTTTATAAAATAGGCTTACAATTCTCTCAGATCCAATGGATCCTACAAGTTAAAATAGAAAGTACAATAGTTAACTTCTACAACTCAGAAAATAGGAGAGGAGTTGAGAGATTCTTGAAGAGTTCTTGGAAGAACTCAGTTAGATCCAAACTGACTTAGCTTCCTTCAAAGCTTCTTGATTAGAACTGAATTAGTCTGAATCTTCTGCAGTTGTTCCTTGACCTCTGCTTCTTGAAATCCAGATGACTCTGAATTCTTCTTCTCAGCCTTAGTTCCAAAGACTGAATACTTGGTTGGAGCTCTCTCTCTCCAACTTCTTAGATCTGCTGATGCACAGCAAGATCTTCTTGTGTTGATACTCAATATACCACTTTTACAAAGATCTGAACTCTCTCTGTAAAAACTTTTTCAACCACTTCTATATTATCTCAACAATCTCTTCAACAATAGTTTCTGTAAACTATGGATGCCTATTTATAGGCTTCCTTTATGGTAACCGGCTGGTCCGGTCCATAACAGACTTCTGATATCTCTGACAGTTGATGTAGACCGGCTGGGTCGGCAGCTGTCATGTCAACCAGTCACTTCTTGAAATTTCTCTAACTGTCAGATAGTGTCGAGACTTTCTGTTCTTAAGTGTCGACACTTATAGGCCAAGTGTCGACACATGTTGTGTAAGTGTCGACACAAGTCTACAAGGTGTCGACACAATTCCTTGTATGTCTCGACACAGATTCTTCTGCATGTGTCGACACTGAAATTGAGTGTCGACACAAGTACTTGTACTTCACTCTGCAACTGTATTCTTCTAAGTGTCGACACAACTCCTTTGTGTCGACACAACTTTATGTGTTGAAACTGTCAAGTGTCGATACTGCTTCTTGGTGTCGACACAAGTCTTCACTTTTGTTTCTTCAGCTGAGTGTCGACACATTCCTTTAGTGTCGACACTTGTACTTAGAATATTTTGTAACTTTTCTGATCTTTGCTAAGTGTCGACACAGCTCCTTGTGTCGACACTTTCTTTAAGTGTAGAGTCTTCAACTAAGTGTCGACACATTGTGCTGAGTGTCGACACTTTCTTCAAGTGTTGACTCCTCTGGTTGTGTGTCGACACATTGTGCTGAGTGTCGACACTTACTTCAAATACTGAGTCTTTAGCTAAGTGTCGACACATTGTGCTGGGTGTCGACACTTACTTTAAGTGCTGACTCTTCTGCATAGTGTCGACACATTGTGTTGAGTGTCGACACTTGTACTTAGATTCTACAGACTTTTGCTGAGTTTCGACACTTACTTCAAGTGTCGACACTTTCTGGTGTTGACTCAGCTCTTCTAGGTGTCGACACTTCTGCTAAGTGTCGACACAGCTTTTCTGCATTCTTCTACACTGAGTGTCGACACAGCTCCAAGTGTCGACACTTTCTGACTGGTGTCGACTCTTCTTCCCAGGTGTCGACATAATGACTCCAAGTGTCGACACTGCTTGTCTGGGTGTCGACACAAGCTTTCTCAAGTGTCGACACTTTCCCTTTGGGTGTCGACACATGGACTTAGAATTTTTAGCTCCAGTCTAGTGTATTCCTAACCTGCACAAGTAACTCAAACAAACATCAAATACACTATGATGCATATCATTGAGTTAGGTGAGGCTTCTTCAAATCAGGTACATTTGACCAATGTACCCAACAATCTCCCCCTATTTGGAGAAGTCATAACCCTTAGTCAATGATATACATCACTCATAATTAAAAATTATAAAATGAAGTAAAACAGATATATGACAACAGAGTTAAACTTTAACATGTAATAAAGCACACATGTATACTCATTCAGCATTACAGAACAAACAAGAATTAGACACATTCATCAGAACAATCATGAAATTTATTTAACAAAAATTGTTCATATATTTAATACATTTTCAATGATTTACACAAAATGTTTGATGTAACAGATTACAACATTCTTCAGTTTAATCTTAATCTAATTCTGCTCTGGTTCCTTAATGACTATGCCTTTTCCAGCTTGTACTTTAGCTTTCACAGCAGCAGCAGCAGCAGCAGGCTCAGCTTCAGCAGTCTTCTTCCCTTTGGAGTCCTTCTTCTTCTGTTCTTCAGCCTTGATCTTTTGCCTTTCAAAATAATGATAGGGCTTAGGAAAGTACTTGCTAGGCTCCACAGCTGTTGGAGGTAGCTTTCCTAACTTAGCCTTCCTTCTTTGTTGGACAATGGCTTCCTGCCTACTCTCATGTTTCCTCCATTCAGCCTCTGAGAACCACTTGTTCCTCTCATGGGCATTGTCCTTGGCTGCTTTCCAGGCTGTGAGAATGATGTTCCTAGAAGTAGGGCTCCACTGTTCAAAATCTGGTTTTTGTTCAGCAAGTTCCCTGAACTTCTTCTTTGATAGCCTAGTCTCTTCTTCTTTGTCCAAAGCCTCTTGCATAGCAGCTGTGATAGGTTGAACAACCTTTTCCAGAATAACATTGGGCTTGCCAGCAGTTGGACTATACATTGTGCTTACATCAGCATGAACCATTTCAAAATCTGGAGGTGGATAGATTACATCAGCCACTGCCTGTTGCTCACCTCCAAGATATGTTCCTTGAATACCAGATTCAGCTACATTGTCATCATCACACAGGGGAGGATAGCCCAGTGTAGCCCTGATGGAATTGGATATCCATTTTGCATGGTCAGAACTGGCTTTGACTAACACCCTCTCCCCCTTTATGACTTCTTGTTCCACATGATCTCTCACATCATCTTTCTGGAACCTGATTTGGCTGTCCAAATACCTTATGCCCTCTTTAAAGAAAGGTCTAAGCTTGGTAAGCTGTTCAGAAATGACCTTCTGGGAATCCTTGATGGCAGTTTTGACAGCAGTTAGTTCAGCTTGAAAGAGTTTATCAAAATCAGCTTTGGCAGCAGCAGAGGAGGTTGATGGTTCAGTAGACTTATTCTTGATTTCAGTGACTATTGCATTGTGAGATGCAGTCAAATTATCATTCATCCTCAAGTGATTTTCCAACACATATCCTTGCTTTAGTGCAATATCTTCTACCTTCTCTTTTATGGTTTCTTGATGTTTAGCCAGATAGACCACTGCATGAGCACCCTTTGTAAAACAATCAGTCATCTCCTTTTTATTAAGGTTCATTTCAAACCTTATTGACTTGATTTCCTGTCCCAGATCAGATTGTAGTGCCTTGTGCCCTTCATCAACATAAGTTTCTAAAGCCTTCCTTTGTTCATCCATCTTGATTTGCATGGCAAGCAGTAGAGCACTGTAATCAGTTGATGGAGCTTGTTGAACTAAGGAGTGTTGTGCAACAGTTTGTAGAGCTTTCTTATAGCTCTGACTCCTTCTTTTGAAAACAAAGAACTTCTTCTTCTTATCTTGCTCAGCTTCATCATCTTCAGATTCTGATGTACTGGCTATATCCACCCTATCCTTAGGGCTGGATGGTTTTTCAGTGTGCACATCTTGTGCCTTCTCAGTATCTAGCCTTATAGGCTCTTCTTGAATATCCAAATTCTCCCCCTCAGCAGCAGCATCCTTCTCTGCATCAGCAGCATTCTTTTCCATATCAAAATCATCTTGATCTAAATTCAGAAATAGATCTTCCATTGTATATTCTGGGGGTGACTGTGCAGGAGATGTACTTGGTTCTTCAACCACTTTATCAGGTATCACAACAGATGTGTCTTGGAGAACAACATCTGGTTCTTGAGTTGCTGGCTGATTTTGCTGATGGTCATCAGACAAATCAGAATTTATTATAGAAAAATTCAAAGTATTAAGGTCAACAAGTACCTCTTGAATGAGGAGGGTGGCTTGCTCACTCTCCAGTGTAGATGGTTCTGCTACACCTGGAAGCTCCCCCTGGATGTCAGCTGGCTCCTGAGGAGCAGGTGACTTGTCTGCAGCCTTATCCATTGGACTATCAGGAGTGAAGACCACATGTTCTTCACTGCCTGAGCTGCTGGAGGACTCTTGAGGCACAGCAGCAGTCTTCCTCTTCTTCCTGGGAGGAGAGTCTTTCTTAGAAGCTTGTTTCTCAGGGGTGGTCAATTCCTTTGACAGCACCCTTTCCCATCGAGAGAATATCCTTGAGTCCATTCTCCTCATGTGATTGATTTTTGTTCCTGCAGCAGAGCTCATTACCTCTGGAATTGATCCAGCCAGGTAGAGACTTAGTATCCTGCCCAGATTGGGCTTCTTCAGACTTTCTTTTACTTTCTCAAAGACAATCATAGACCAGTCTGTTTTGATGTTGAAGATGATTCTGGTCATAATACTGAACATAGAGGCTGACACCCTGTCATGCCCTCCAGTTTTACTAAGAATGACCTTGCCTACTACTTCAGACAGGAATTTGCCTTGAGTGTTCATGCCTTTTCTGTTGAAGACAGAACCTATTCTCATCTTAGAATCAAGACCACACCAAGTGAGTGCTTCTCTGGTCTTAGATGTGGTCACTTCCTCTTCTTCTTGAATCTTAGGTAGCTGAAGTACCTTTCTCAAGGACTTGGGTGAAACCTTGACCTTGGTTCCATGCACTCTGGATTTGATTCTGTATCCAGAGTCGTCCACAGTTGCTCCAGTAAGAAATTCAATCACTTCTTTCTTCCATATCTTGGTTGGCTCTGAAACCAAGTATTCCAGTCCTGAATCGCTGACTAGGGTTATCACTGATTTGATTTCCTGATCACCGTCGTCGAATGCGCCTCGCACGAGCTCATAGCCTTCGTTTACGTTCTCTTCCAGCTTGGGAGCCATTAGGGTTTTGAGAATTAGTCTTTAGAGAAGAGAAATGTCGACACAGGAGTTTAGTCTCGAAACTCTGAAAGCGTGTCGACAAACACAAACAGAACTCTATTTATACCTGTTGAGTTTTGAAGATGAACAGGCGGGATAGCGAGCTAAACATGTGTCGACACTGACATTAAGTGTCGACACTGACTTATAATGTCTCGACACTCATGTGTCGACACAAATTTAGTCAACAGATTTTATGTGTCGACACTTGGTTAAGTGTCGACACCACACTACTCGACATGTAGTCGAGACTTTACTTAGAAAAATTCTGAGTAAAACTTAAGTGTCGACACTACATTGGATGTGTCGACACCTACTCGACATGTGTCGACACTAACATTCTGAAGTGTCGACACTAACTTCCTAGATGTGTCGACACCATTTTCCTGAAGTGTCGACACTTACTATTCTGTGTCGACATAGACTTGTCTATGTGTCGACACCTTTTTACTTAGCCAATTTTTGTTCTGTATACTTAGTCTAAGTTTATCATACCTAGTTCAATTTTGAACCTATTAAACTTAGCTTCTTCTAAGGGCTTAGTAAACATATCAGCTATCTGATTATCTATTTTAACATATTCAAGTGCAATATCATTTCTTTCTACATGCTCCCTAAGAAAGTGATATTTTATCTCAATATGTTTAGTTCTACTATGTGATACAGGGTTATTAGCTATGGAAATAGCACTTGTAGAATCACAATAAAGTGGAGTTCTACTTACCTGACATCCATAGTCTTCTAGCTGATGTTGAATCCACAGAAGTTGAGCACAGCAACTTCCTGCAGCTACATATTCTGACTCAGCTGTGGAGATGGCCACACTGGTTTGCTTCTTACTACTCCATGAAATGAGTCTTCCACCTAGGAACTGACAGGATCCAGTTGTGCTCTTTCTATCTTCTTTGCATCCTGCAAAGTCTGCATCTGAATAGCCTGTTAGATCAAAATCTCCATTCCTAGGGTACCAGAGGCCTAGATAGGGTGTGCCCTTTAGATATCTCAAGATTCTCTTGACTGCAGTCAAGTGAGATTCTTTGGGGCAGGCTTGATACCTGGCACAAACACATGTAGCATACATAATGTCAGGCCTACTTGCAGTCAAGTATAGTAGGGAGCCAACTATCCCTCTATACAAGGTTTCATCTACAGGTTTCCCTGCATCATCCTTGCTTAGAGACATACTTGACCCCATAGGAGTCTTCATGGTACTGGATGAATCCATACCATATTTCCTTATGAGTTCCAGGGTGAACTTTGACTGACATATGGACAAGCCACTTTCAGTCTGTTTAACTTGGAGACCCAAGAAAAACTTCAGTTCTCCCATACTACTCATTTCAAATTGACTCTGCATAAGCTTTGCAAACTTTTTGCAAAGGCTACTTTCAGTAGACCCAAATATAATGTCATCTACATATATTTGGACAAGTATTACTTTGCCTCTAGATTCCCTAAGGAATAGAGTCTTATCTATTTTCCCCCTTGTGAACTTGTTCTCAATGAGGAAACTAGATAGGGTTTCATACCAAGCTCTAGGAGCTTGCTTTAACCCATACAATGCTTTCCTAAGTCTATAGACATAATGTGGAAGAGTAGGATCAACAAAACCTGAAGGCTGCTCCACATATACTTCTTCTTTTAAATTACCATTAAGGAATGCTGACTTCACATCCATTTGGTATACTTTGAATCCTTGGTAGGTTGCATAGGCCAAGAACATCCTTATGGCTTCCAGTCTGGCTACTGGAGCAAAGGTTTGATCAAAATCAATACCTTCTTCTTGCCTATATCCTTTTGCAACCAGTCTTGCCTTATTCTTAATGATGACACCTTGTTCATCTAACTTGTTCCTGTAGATCCACTTTGTTCCTATCACATTGTGATCTTTAGGCTTAGGAACCAGATCCCACACCTTGCATCTTTTGAACTGATTAAGCTCCTCCTGCATTGCTTCAGTCCACTGTGGATCTTGTATAGCTTCTTCAAATTTCTTTGGTTCTATTTGAGACAGAAAACTTGAATATACTACAGCATTCTGATTTCTGCTCCTTGTCTGAACACCTTGTCTTGGATCTCCAATGATCAGCTCTACTGGATGATCTCTTAGATGCCTGTTGGCTGGAGGCATCCTTACTTCTGGTTGAACTTCTTCAGCATCTTCATCAAGCTGAGTTCCTTGTACTTCAACAGCTCCTTGTACATGTAGTTCTCCCCCTGGACATAAGCCATCTTCTTCTACTTGCTGTCTTGCAGCAGGTACATCTTCTATGGTTAGCTTGTCCATCTTCTTAGTAAGACCTGTAGGGCTGCACACACTACTAGACAACTCATTGTTAATTAGTTGTGTTTCATCAAAAACTACATGCACAGACTCCTCTACAACTTGTGTGGTCAAGTTGTAGACTCTATAAGCCTTACTATTATTGCTGTACCCAACAAACACTCCCTCTTGGGACTTGGCAGCAAACTTAGTTAAGTAAGACTTCCCATTGTTAAGTATGAAGCATTTACAACCAAAGATCCTAAAATAGGACAGATTTGGTTTCCTGCCTTTCACTACTTCATAGGGGGTCTTGTTTAACCTTTTAGTGATGGTAGCCCTATTTATCACATGGCATGCAGTGTTAACTGCTTCAGCCCAGAAATATTCTGGCAGTGATGAATCACTTAATAGGGTTCTACCAGCCTCTATCAAGGTCCTATTTTTCCTTTCAGCAATGCCATTTTGCTGAGGTGTTCTAGGTGAAGAGAATTCTTGAAATATCCCATAATCTTCACACAGCTTTGTCATGCTTTCAGACTGAAATTCTGTACCATGGTCACTTCTAATTTTGACCACTGTACAGTTCAATTCATTCTGAATTTGCTTAACAAAACTATAGAAGACACTAGGTGTTTCAGATTTCTGCTTTAAGAAGAACACCCAGGAAAACCTTGAGTAGTCATCAACAACTACAAAGGTGTAGACCTTCCTACCTAAGCTGTGAACTGGCATTGGACCAAATAGATCCATATGCAAGAGGTATAAACACCTCACAGCATCTTTGTTGTCTAAGCTTCTAAAGGTGGATTTAGTCTGCTTGCCCTTTTGACAAGCTGAGCAAATGCCATCTTTGACACACTTAACTTGAGGACCATTCCTCACTAACTCTTTACTAAAGAGTTTGCCAATAGTCTTGTAATTAAGATGAGCAAGCCTCTTGTGCCATTTGACACATTGAGAGACTGTCTCATCAGCTACAAGACAGACTGGAGAACAATTGTTCTCAACCATAATGTCTAAGCAGTAGACATTTCTCTTTCTATATCCAGTCAAAATGATCTCTTGATCACTTGACCTCTTGATATGACAACCATTTTTAACAAATGAGATGTCATACCCTACATCACTTAATTGACTTATACTAATGAGGTTGTGTTTCAAACCTTTAACATAAGCCACTTGAGTAATGGTAACAAGGTTAGAAGAAATGTTACCAAACCCTTTGATGATTCCTTTTTCAGAACCACCAAAGGTCACCTTTGGACCATTTTTGATTGGGATGTAGTCCTTCAGTAGTCCCCTAGTTCCAGTCATGTGTCTGGAACAACCACTATCCAAGTACCATGTAGGGGTATGGTCACTTGGATTCACCTGCAAAACAAATTAATGAACCTTAGAACCCAAAGTAAACTTGGGTCCTTGGTGATTGTTAGTTTGTAATTTGACATAGCTACCTGCTGGCTTTCCAACAGGTAACTTGCTACTCAACTTGGCACTGGCATTGTGCCAACAATCCAAGGCAAAGTGGCCAACCTTGCCACAACACCAGCATTCAAACTTGTTGTACCTTTGCTTAGGTACAACCTTTGCTGTCTTGACTACAGCAGGCTTGTTGAATGTTGGGGCTTTGCCCTTGGACTTGGACTGATTCTGAACAGTCCTCACAGGCTTAACAAAACCCAATCCAGCCTTTCCTTTATGATGAACAAATTCATCAATCAAGGGTAGCACTGATTTAGGTTTTGAAAACCTAGCAACTAGCTCTTTTTCCTTCTGGAGATTGATCTCCAGCAACTTAATTTGATCATTTTTAAATGTAATAGTACCCATCTGAATCACAGTAATGTGTTTCAGGCTGGCTACTTCATTCAGTTTTTGATCATACTGCTTCTCAAAATCTGTTGCAGCTGCCTTGAGATCAGCAATCTCCTTAGCCTGACTTTTGGCTAGGATCTTGCTTTGCTTATAGGCTTGCAACAGTACTTGGTATTCATCTAAGAGCTGATGAATATCTCCCTCAGGTTCAGAAACACTTCCATCACTTGATGAAGATGATTCTGACTCTGAACTAGAACTGGAATCTGAACTTAAGGTTAGACTTTGTACCTGACTAGGTCCTGGCTGCTCCAGGATTTTGGTACTTTCAGTCAATGCCATCAGTCCTTGGCACTGACTCTCTTCTTATTCATAGATTGATTCCATGATCTGCATAAACTCCTCTTCTTCTTCAGCAAATAGCCCTATATAGGCTTCAGCATCTGTCTCAGTGTCTGAAGAAGAAATGTCTGAAAGAGTCTTATCATTCTTTACAACAAAAGACTTCTCCTTCTTTCCTTTGAAGTGAGTCTTCTTTTTGTCACTGGATTCTTTCCTTCTTTCAGGACAATCTGCAATAACATGACCCTGTCTATTGCAGCAGTAACACACAATCTTAGACCCAGTTGCCTTACTAGTCTTTGTCTTTTTCTTATCCTTCTTTGAAGGCTTCTTCTCCTGATACTGGACTTCTTTCCCTTTGGAATATGAAGGTCTGGACCTCCACTGTTTCTTCTTAAGGAATTTCTGAAAATGTCTGGTGAATGCAGCAAAATCTTCATCACTTTCACTGCTTGTAGATTTAGTGCTAACAGACTCATCAGATTCTGATTCGGCTACCTCTGGAGGAGGAGTTGATGACTTAGTCCTGTTCTTTCTAGGTACTTCTGACTTAAAGGCAACAGTCCTTTCCCTGTGTTCAGTCCTTGTTGACTTTTCCTCCTCTTTTCTTACTGACAATTGCATCTCATAAGATAACAACTTGCCAAACAGTGTGGGAGGAGGAATTTCTCCCAACTTTGCCATTTCTCTGATGGCACAGATCTTAGTGTCCCAATCTTTGGTTAGGGACCTTAAGAACTTATCATTCAATTCATAGTTTGTGAACTCCCTTCCATAGGACATGAGTTCATTAACAATTCTGTAGAACTTTTTGTAGCATTCAGTGATGCTATCTCCTCTTCCTTGCCTAAAGCTCTCATATTCTTGATTAAGCAAGGATTTCCTATCTTGTCTTACTTCTTCAGAACCTTCCATGTAGACAATGAGGGTATCCCACATTTCTTTTGCTGTTTTACAGTGAATAAGGTTCTGGAAGGTGGCATCATCAATTGCACTAACTATGATGTTCTGTGCCCTTTTGTCCATTGTAGCTAGGACAATCTCATCCCTGGTCATCTCAGAAAAATCCTTTGGAGTTCTCTGTGTAGCATCCAAGACTGAAATCTTCATGGGCACATAAGGCCCTTCCTTGACTGTGATGTAGATCCTAGGGTCAGAGGCCTCCATTAACAGCCTTACCCTTTCTTTCCAGATTCCAAAAATCTCCTTTCTGCAAATGGGCAGTTTCATTGAACCCAATTCCTTGTGATTCTCTGAAGACCCCATGTTTCTTGATTTTCTTGAAACTGTTTCCTGACTTATACTGAATCTGCCAAACTGGATCTCCTCAGACAGTTAGTCCTTTTTGAGGAACCTGGCTCTGATACCACTTGAAAGATATGGTACCTAAACACCTAGAGGGGGGGGGGGGGGTGAATAGGTGACCTAAACCTTTTTAAAACTTTGTTGGCAGCACAACAATTATTTCACAGATTCCTACAGCTAACAGCAATTACAGAAATCAAATAATTAATCCACAGCACAGCACAGCACACCACAGCAGACACACTAATTTATAGTGGTTCCCCAATCTTTGGGTACATCCACTTTCCCCCTTCGCCTATCTAGCAGTGTACTAGATTCGGCCAAACTTCTCCACTAACTCAGAACCAAACTAGGTTCCTACCTCAGGCCCAAAGCCTTACACTCAGCCAAAAGGCCTACACTCAGCCACCCAGGCCTACACTCAGCCAATTAAGGCCTACACTCAGAGTTCTTCAACTCCTACACTCAGGCAACCAAGCCCTACCCTCAGCCTTTATAAAATAGGCTTACAATTCTCTCAGATCCAATGGATCCTACAAGTTAAAATAGAAAGTACAATAGTTAACTTCTACAACTTAGAAAATAGGAGAGGAGTTGAGAGATTCTTGAAGAGTTCTTGGAAGAACTCAGTTAGATCCAAACTGACTTAGCTTCCTTCAAAGCTTCTTGATTAGAACTGAATTAGTCTGAATCTTCTGCAGTTGTTCCTTGACCTCTGCTTCTTGAAATCCAGATGACTCTGAATTCTTCTTCTCAGCCTTAGTTCCAAAGACTGAATACTTGGTTGGAGCTCTCTCTCTCCAACTTCTTAGATCTGCTGATGCACAGCAAGATCTTCTTGTGTTGATACTCAATATACCACTTTTACAAAGATCTGAACTCTCTCTGTAAAAACTTTTTCAACCACTTCTATATTATCTCAACAATCTCTTCAACAATAGTTTCTGTAAACTATGGATGCCTATTTATAGGCTTCCTTTATGGTAACCGGCTGGTCCGGTCCATAACAGACTTCTGATATCTCTGACAGTTGATGTAGACCGGCTGGGTCGGCAGCTGTCATGTCAACCAGTCACTTCTTGAAATTTCTCTAACTGTCAGATAGTGTCGAGACTTTCTGTTCTTAAGTGTCGACACTTATAGGCCAAGTGTCGACACATGTTGTGTAAGTGTCGACACAAGTCTACAAGGTGTCGACACAATTCCTTGTATGTCTCGACACAGATTCTTCTGCATGTGTCGACACTGAAATTGAGTGTCGACACAAGTACTTGTACTTCACTCTGCAACTGTATTCTTCTAAGTGTCGACACAACTCCTTTGTGTCGACACAACTTTATGTGTTGAAACTGTCAAGTGTCGACACTACTTCTTGGTGTCGACACAAGTCTTCACTTTTGTTTCTTCAGCTGAGTGTCGACACATTCCTTTAGTGTCGACACTTGTACTTAGAATATTTTGTAACTTTTCTGATCTTTGCTAAGTGTCGACACAGCTCCTTGTGTCGACACTTTCTTTAAGTGTAGAGTCTTCAACTAAGTGTCGACACATTGTGCTGAGTGTCGACACTTTCTTCAAGTGTTGACTCCTCTGGTTGTGTGTCGACACATTGTGCTGAGTGTCGACACTTACTTCAAATACTGAGTCTTTAGCTAAGTGTCGACACATTGTGCTGGGTGTCGACAATTACTTTAAGTGCTGACTCTTCTGCATAGTGTCGACACATTGTGTTGAGTGTCGACACTTGTACTTAGATTCTACAGACTTTTGCTGAGTGTCGACACTTACTTCAAGTGTCGACACTTTCTGGTGTTGACTCAGCTCTTCTAGGTGTCGACACTTCTGCTAAGTGTCGACACAGCTTTTCTGCATTCTTCTACACTGAGTGTCGACACAGCTCCAAGTGTCGACACTTTCTGACTGGTGTCGACTCTTCTTCCCAGGTGTCGACATAATGACTCCAAGTGTCGACACTGCTTGTCTGGGTGTCGACACAAGCTTTCTCAAGTGTCGACACTTTCCCTCTGGGTGTCGACACATGGACTTAGAATTTTTAGCTCCAGTCCAGTGTATTCCTAACCTGCACAAGTAACTCAAACAAACATCAAATACACTATGATGCATATCATTGAGTTAGGTGAGGCTTCTTCAAATCAGGTACATTTGACCAATGTACCCAACAAAACCCTCTTCAATGGCAGTCCGCACAAACCCGAGGCAGTCCGCAAGACTCACACCTCAATCCGCCACAAGTCCACGACCAAAGGCAAACAGCAACAGTCCGCCCGGTCACAGTGGACTTGGCGGATACGGCGGACACCATGAACTTGGCACAATGTGTGACCAAGTCCAAAACCATCAAGGGCCAGTGCGAGCATGGCGGACATAAAGTCCCGTCCGCAAAACACCCTAGCACAGACCGCAACCAGTCCGCGAGCTCCTCGCACTGTCCAACACAGCAGCTTCCTGCCGGACTCCAAGAAACAGTCCGCCAACCGGTCTCCACAGCAAGACCTGCTGTAACACCAGAACTTGACAAGGCCTCAGCCAAGCTCAAGGCCCAGTCCGCAACAGCCCAAACCGCGGACACACCAGTACGCAAGGCTTCCCGCGAACTCGAACCAACCCGCCAACAGCGCAAGCATGCACCCGCGGCCACTGAGCAATGCACCAGTCCGCAAGCCTCTCTATCCGCAGATACCAGGCCGCACCAAACCGCGGACTCCATGCAACAACCCGCTCAGAACACAGCCGGCTTTCACCAGACTTCTCACCAGGCCGCAAACCTCAGTCCGCCCAGTATGCCCAGTCCGCCAAAGCTGTCCGCCACAGGCCGCGCGGCCTGTCCTGTCACCCACTTCCACTTCACAAAATTCAACACTCAACGCTATAATTCCTTGAAGGACAAGCCATTCCTCTCTCAGCGGCTTGTTGACTGGAACGAGCTGCGTTCCATTGGGGATGACGGTGCATTAGCAGAGGCCGTGCTCATTCTCTACTCTTTCGATTTTTGGAGCAAGTTGTTCGAGTGCGACGAGCTTGGCTTCCGGGAATTGACATTGGAATTCCTTTCCACTTTCACTTGGGAGACAACGACGGACAACCGCTATCTCCCCACTTGTTCCTTTCGGATGATGGGAAATGTCTTCACTATCACACTGCCGGAGCTTGCCATTCATGTAGGCGTCTATTCCAAGGCAGACGCATCCCAGATTAATTTCACCGAATTGTGCATTGATTTTCCAGAGGGTGTGACTCCGCGGTCCGCTTAGCATTCTCTGACCAGAGGGAACAAGGAGTACGTAGCCCGCCGTGCCAACTCAACGAAGATTGTCTCCCCCACTCTCAGGTTTATGCAGCATTTGCTTAGTCACTCACTCACCGCTAGGGCCCCGAGCAAAAATGTGGTGGGGTGGCAGGATTTGATCTCCTTATTTAGCATGCAGCAGTACCCCCTCCATTTGGGATATATGCTGGCCTATTTCTTCCACCACGAAGCCACTTATGGTCTCGCGGGCGCGATCGGGGGTGCTTACTACATTACCCGCATCGCCAAAAGTTTGGGAGTTTGGAGCCAGCTACCTCTGATGGTGCAGGTCACTGCCCCATCCATGATCTCCAGGGCCAACCTGGTGAGTTGCCATTTGCTACGTGTGGTTGGGAGAAAAGGTGGCTGGAAGTTTATTGTCCGCATGCCTGGTGATGCGCCTGCGGGTAGAGATGAAGGGGAAGATGAAGGAGAGCCGGGTGAATCTTCCGCTATGGGTAGGCGGAGTGCAGGAGTGCCACCGCAGCAGAGTCAACAACAACTGAGGCCTCCCATAAAGTATGAGGGGCAATCTAGCCGCCAGTTCAGCTCATCTCAAGAGCGGGGCGTCCCATATTTGTCCGAGCGCCTTGCTGATCTGGAAGCTTCCCAGTTTTGGATGCATGATTTTATTTATCAGCAAGCAGTGCGAGGCGGGTTGAACATTCAACCACCGCCCACTCGTGTCGCCCCTTCAGCACCTGGTCCACGTCTGTCGCCCATCGAGATTCATGACAGTGATAGTGAGGGGGAGTGAGTGGAGCTCACCACAGAGCTAGTCTACCACGCCTTCTGTTTCTTTTCTATTGTTAGTATTTTCTGAGCAAGACAACTACTATATTTTTGTGAGCGCCCATCTGGGAGCCGACTGTTGTTTTTTCTTTTTTTTTGATATATATCTATATCCTATTTAAACTGCTA
Source organism: Platanthera guangdongensis (assembly GCA_039583875.1). Lineage (NCBI taxonomy): Eukaryota > Viridiplantae > Streptophyta > Magnoliopsida > Asparagales > Orchidaceae > Platanthera > Platanthera guangdongensis. Next base: position 142,666,907 of record CM077158.1, on the reverse strand, counting down.
ATACAGGTATTTGGTCCACCTTAAGGACGGTAAACAAAAGGTCTTTTGGGAGACAACCCAAGTTGGACTGTTTGGTCCTATGCTGTGTTTTGATTTCTTTTTATATATTCCTATATTCCTGTTTCCATATTTTGTTTGGCTGGCATCCTTCAATCGCAGGTGCAGGAATATTTGAGGCGCGGTAACTTGGCCGCACTTGGACATCTCATTGCACGATTGGTATGCTCAATTTTGAGCATAGGTACTTCCTACCCTAGCTTTTTATCATATCTGACATGCTGATTTTTACTAGTTGTTGACTTTACGTCTGGGGGGGGAGAGCATGCCTGTGGTCACTACACCACACTTTCTGTTGCATACCAGTTTCTTGTTTATTTATTTCTTGATTTATGTTGCACACACTGAATCACCCACACGAGTGCGCTCTTACCCACGCGCACAACCCGAGTCAAATTTATTGTTTTTGTGTAAACTTTAAAATAGTGGTACTGGCTTAGGATTTCAGGATTGAGTAGTTCGAAACTCATGCAGTGCTCCTAATCTACTACTCATGGTTTGTGTAGATTTGGGATAGAATTAATTTTTCTTTATGCTCGTAGATTTATCTTTTTCTGCAAACGTAAATATTGTTTGTACTGCTCAAAATCTGAATCTGGGGTAATCGAACGATAATGTAGGAATGTGTGTAGCCGCCACTAGACTCGTATTGCTCGAGTCGGGAGGAAGGATCATCTTTCTTGGTGGCTAAGAACTTGCCCTAAGCTACTCTCGAAGCATTGATGCACGGTTAGTCAAGCGTGTGCATGATGTAGGCCATCATTTTGGCTAGTTTGAGCCTTGTTTAGTCTTTCCTACCTGTTAACTGTTGCATGCCAAATTTGTGCCTACCCTTCCTTTGATCCAGCTCCACTCACTTTCACCAAGGCCTGAAGCTAAACCACCATCGCAAACAAATGCTTGAGCTGATTTGTATTTACTGTTTTGCCGAGGTTGTGATAAGTGGACATTGTTTTTGGGGGTGCTGAATTCATTCACGTTTTGCTTGCTACATTTGGGGATTGCTAGCGTAGAAAAGAAAAAAAATTTAACAAAAATAAAAAGCCGATAAGCGCAAAAGAGAAAAATATTAAAAAAATTGCTTTGAGATTTCGATCCCCATCCTCTTTATTGATTTTGGTCGGCTTCAGCCGTGTTCACACCTGGTTTTCAAGCTAAGTCTGGGGGGTGTGTGCCCCGTTCATTTCTATGTGGCTGTATTGGTTTGGGTTTTATTCGCTCGCTTTGGTTGCATAGAGCCTTCATGTTTATCTTTGACTACCAAGCCTTCGCCTAAGCCCCATTGTATCCTACAAGTCCTACTGATTCATGCTTGAGTCTCACCTATGCCGTGGAGAGAGTGTTAAAGTGCAAGCATATGGTCCCCGACATTGGTGGATTCCTTTGGAGGTGATCCTGAGTCCCGAACTTTGGCAATGCTCACCTTAGTGGCCTGCCTACTTTCTTCCTACACATGATCGCAAGATCCTCCAGAATTCTAATTTTGAGCAATTACAATATTTATTTACGTCTGTCGAATAGTTTAAACTACGTCGTATAATTAAAAAGTTTTTCTATTATATCTTCTATACCCATGATGTATTTGATTTCTCGTCTTACTTCTTTTTGAAATTTCTGAGCCAGTTAGCTATTTTCTAGTCCACGGTGTGATGATTTGCTCGGGACGTGCAAATGGTTAAGTCTGGGGGTGTGATGAGTCCACATTTTACACTGATTTTTGGACTCATCTGGGCTAGTTTTATCGTCTTAGCACTACACTTGAGAGCCTTTATTGCTTATATGTGCTTATGTACTTATTTCACGATTAAGTGCACTATAGGCCCATTTCTGTGTGCTTTTTGTGTTTCTATATTTTTGTTATTCTTTAGCCCTATCTCGGGGATGTGGTGTGCACGTTTTGGTGGCCTATCTGCCTCTTCTGCTGGTGCAGGGGTCGTGTGCGTGCTCCGAAACCGCTCGGGAGACACCGACGATGCAGGAATACTGCGCACGACCATTAGACTTATTGCGCACAACCACTGGTCGTGCGCCCCTGATCATGCACATTACACTCCCTTTTTCCTAATCCTGTATAGGTAATCGCACGAGCACTGGCCGTAGTGCGCACGACCACTGGTCGTGCGCCACAGCTCGTGCGCATATATACCGATGCTTCTTGTCCAGGTTGCAGGTCTATTTGGAAAAGTCACACGATCATCGACCGACAGTGTGCACGACCACTAGTCGTGCGCCACTGATCGTGCGCACTGCTTCTGCTGCCTCCGTATTTAAGGCCCTGCTCCGCGATTTAGGTCAACGCCTGTCATTTGCTGCGATCGGAGAGTGCGCGGGAATCACCATTTCACTTCTCCAGCTGCTCCATCACCTCCACCTTCGTCGGGAGGCCATTGCCAACTACTCCGAAGCTTTTCAACTCTCCGGCGAAGCCCTCGGCCATTGATGACTTCAACTCCAAGCTTTCCTCAGGAGTTGGTGAAGTAGACAACCTAGAGAACGGACTTAAAGGCCTTCGAGGTGACAGCTCGTTGGTACCAGAAGCCTCCTTGGACTAAGCCCGGAAGCGGATTGACAACTCGCTACTCCGGCCACGACCTGCGGTGGATCTTCACTCTCTTTTGGTTTACTCCTCTTCCCCTTCCTCTGTAGTATTAATGTTTTGAGCAGTGTAATGAACACTTCCATCCACGTACATCAAGTTTATTTTATAGCTAATGGAATGTTAGTATTTTCTTCTGCTTGTGAGTATTGTCTGTGAATGTGCCTCGCTCACCCCACATCCACTCCATTCCCGTGTCTTATCCAATTGCACTCCACACAAGAACGCTTCAATCCATTAGCTTCCCTTCCACTCGCCCAACTGAAGTTCGGCATCGCGGCCAACAAACCCACTCCACCTTGCGAAGCGGTGCCTTCGACCCGCATAGCTTTTACTAGTTCAGTAGATCAAACATCCACAATCTCCCAAGTCCTCTATTTCCTCTTTTTTTTTCTATTTGTAACTCTTATAACGATATTCTCTGTACTGTTGCCGTTCTACGCTAATTGCATTCCTCAAGAGACCGACACTCGGAGATTTATTCCCAAAATTTTATTACTTGTGCGACCGGTGCGCTTGCCGATTTACACGCATCAGGTAACATACACATAACAAGTAATTAAAGAAATTTAACTTGCTACAAATTAAACCGTATCTGTCACCACATCCGCTTGTTTGATGGCCTCCTATTGGACAAGATTATAAACCCTTGGTTGAGCCAGAGCATAATAGGACGCGGTTGACTCCACCACCTTGCCCTTCTCTTCATAAGTTGCTCCCGGCTTCCTTTCGGACTTGGGACGTCTGCTCCAGCAGTCACGAGCAAAGTGCCTCGTATTTCCACAAGTGAAACATGTACCCGGGGCCCGACCCGTAGTCGCCCCAGAAGCACCGGAAGAAGGAGCTGGACCCGAAGTCCTAGCCTTCTTAAAGAACTTACGGTACCCAGACTTTGAGTTAGCCGACACCTTGAACTTAGTCTTCTTATCACCCAAGATTTTCTTCGCTTGAACATTCTTCATGTCCTTCTCCAAGGACCGGGCTGTGTTGACCAAGGTCAAGAAGCCCTGCGTCATCGGTCCCGAGAGTAGTAGCCTCAAGTCATCTCTCAAACCTTCATAGAATGAGTTTGTTTTGCGCTCCTCATCTGCGATGGTGGAGCTAGCGTACCGACCCAATCGGGTAAACTCATGGCGATACTCATCCACGCTACTCTCTCCTTGTACCAACCTCTGGAACTCATTCTCCAAAGCTATCCTCTGATTCAAAGGGAGGTACCTACCCAAGAACAGTCTCGAGAACTCCTCCATTGAGACGTCTGTAAGTTGTCTTCCTCTCAATAGATGCAGCTCCAAACCCTCCCACCATAGCCTAACGTCTCCATCCAATAGGAATGTAGCTATAGTGATCACCTGCCACTCCCCCATCTCCGTCGCTGTCAAGACTCTCTTCACACGGGAGAGCCAGTCTTCAGCTTGAGATGTGGTTCCCAACCCCGATAATATCATAGGATTAAAGCTCATGACATGTTTGAGCTGTCTCTCGGTTGCCCTCCTCGGCACCAACGGTTCCACTAATACCTGCTCCACTCTTCTCGGCTCAACCTCCGGAAGAGATACCTGCTCCATTGCAGGAGCGGGCTGCTGTATTTGCCTTGCAGGCTGCGCATTGATCATGACAAACACTGCTTCGGCAACCAATCGTATGGTTTCAGCCGATGGAGGTGTTGCAGGAGCATTATGTTGTGCACTACTAGCCTCAGAAACTTGGCATTCCGACGGCCCAGCACCGCTTCTGGTCACCTATAGTTGTACAAAACACCGTTAAGCGACCAAACAAAATTGTAAACAGCAATTATAGGAACACGCAGGTTCCTCAAACACGTGTATTTTCATTCCTAAGTGGACATTCATGGGTTCTTTTGTTGTTATAACGACGCCGCACACACATATGCTCACCACCCCTTAAACGAATTTGCCCACGAATTCATTTGAAGCCTGACCGAAACCAGTAGTCTGATAACAAATTGTAACACCCCCTATCCGTCGCATAGCATATAGCAGTAGGTCCGGCAGGGGTCCGACACCATATACCACAGACAGACCGGGTGGTTACTCAATGGAAACCATCCAACTAATAACAACGTCCTACACAGAGCATTCTAGCGGAAGCAATTAAAGTTGTTGCATTAATAAAGAACCCAACACTAGCATGAATGTCCACTACAAAGCCAACAGGAATGAAGTACAAATACACAAGTACTGGCCTTATGGCCTTACAATTATTTTCCTCAAATTACATGTTTTTCAAACCTCGGCACGCAGGCCGGCCATACATGAATAAAAGAAAACACTCAAAATTAGGCCTTCAAGGTCCGGCTCAGCAACTTGGGCTTTATCCCGCTATTTATCGCTCGGCTACGCAGCACCTGCAAGCACAATCCACCACAGCGGTGGCAAACCAAAGCAACGGTCAGCAATGCTGACCAAATTATAACGATCCCGCCCCCAAATCGGGGCGGCGATGCTCCTTCCCTGCACTTTATTAGCATAACCAAGCAGTATAAATATACATTGCATCACAGGCGTTGGCATGCACGGCCACATGCCCCGTGCACTCAGGGCACATTCTTGGTGAATCGGTCAATGTCACGTCAATTTAAGCCATAGACACCCCGGTCTCACCACCGCCACTTTGACGACCAAACTATGAGCATTTTGTCTTCCCGGCATGGGTCACTTTAATTTAAGCCATAGACCGCCGAAGACCCTCACCTATGCCAACGTCTCACACCGAATGACATAGAACAGGTACAGTTCCGTCTAACCCGTGCTCACATCGCAATGACAATTTAAGCCATATGCGCGGGTCAAACTTCTCCCGAGTACCGTTTCCGTTACACACTTCACATAACCCGGTTATATTCAAGTTGGCTCCCAGGCCACCAAGTTGGCAGAATCACGCATCTGCCAAGTTTTCCGGGTGCACCTTGGGGTTAATCCCCAAGGATCCCTGTTGCAATCTACGCCGTAGAAAACCTGAAAACAAACATTCGCAAGGAGTCTTCTTCGGCCATTAATGCAATGCAATATCACCGATCCAGACCAACTTGTCCGGGTAGGCTTCACACATCATGCCTATATCCGTTCTAGATTACGAACTCTACATGTACACAACGGGGACTATTCATGTCTACCCGAAGGAACGCCTAAACTCACCGCAAACTCGCGAGAGCGGGCTTCCCTATGCAAAAGAAGTAGAGCTTCACATGCTCAAGTAGAGAACCGTTACCCTAGCTTTTTTCCTTGGCTCCATGGAAAAGTATGCAGATGAAAAGCACCGCCCTCTCCTTGCCTCCATAGATCCGAAGTCGGTTCGTGATTTGGAGCTCCGAAGCTCCGTCGGTGATCGGATCTATACTTATTCTTCCTCGTTGCTCTCCCCTCTCTCTAGAACTTAGACAGAGAACCAGCAAACAGAAGATGAGGGTTTTGAAATCCTACACTCGGGTATATCCCAATAGGAATAACCTCCAGCCGTCGGATCCCAACATAAAGAAATGTACGGCTACGATCCGGGTCTGACCTGGAAAAACTAGGCCGAACACTGCACGGTTCACAAACCGGAGCAGGACACGTCCGCGATAAACTCAAACTGTGTCAGGACATTTAGTCAAGACCCTGTCAAGACCCCTGTGTCGACACTCTGTGTCGACACTCTGTGTCGACACATCACAACCTGTGTCGACACCCTGTGTCGACACAACACAACCTGTGTCGACACTCTGTGTCGACACAACACAACCTGTGTCGACACCCTGTGTCGACACTCTGTGTCAACACTGTAACACCACCTATCCATCACATAGCATATAACAGTAGGTCCGGCCGGGGCCCGACGCCATATACCACAGACAGACCGGGTGGTTACTCAATGGAAACCATCCAACGTCCTACACAGAGCATTCTAGCGGAAGCAATTTATAAGTTACAATTAAGAGAACCCAGCACCAAGCATTAATGTCCACTAAACACCAAATAGGAAAGTAGTACATACACAAGTACAGGCCTTAAGGCCTTACAAAATGGTTTACTTAATATCACATGTTTTCCATACCACGGCACGCAGGTCGGTCATACATGAATAAAAGCAAGTAAACACTCCAATTCGGCCTTCAAGGGCCGGCTTTGCAATTTGGGCTTTAGCCCGCTATTGACCGCTTGGTACAGCAGCACCTGTAAGCAACAAAACCACCGCACGGTGGCAAACAAAGGGCAACGGTCAGCAATGCTGACCAAATTATAACGATCCCTCCCCCAATTCGGGGCGGCGATGCTCCTTCCCTACACTTATTAGCATAACCAAGCAGTATATAAATATACATTGCATCACAGGCGCTGGCACGCACGGCCACACGCTCCATGCTCTCAGGGCACATTCTCGGTGAACCGGTTGATGTCACGTCAATTTAAGCCATAGACATTCCGATCGCACCACCGCCACTTTGACGGCCACACTATGAGCATTTTGTCTTCTTGGCATGGGTCATGTCAATTTAAGTCATAGACCGCCGAAGACCCTCATCTATGCCAATGGCTCTAACCGAACGACATAAAACGGGTACGGTTCCATCTAACCCGTGCTCACATCGTAACGACAATTTAAGCCATATGCGCGGGTCAAACTTCGCCCGAGTCCCGTTTCCGTCACACTTCACATAACCCGGTTATGTTTCAAGTTGTCTCCCAGGCCACCAAGTTGGCAAGATCACGCATCTGCCCAGTTTTCTTGGTGCATCATAGGGTTAATCCCCAAAGCTCCCTATTGCAATCTACCACGTAGAAAACCCGAAAAACAAACAATCGCACGGAGTCTTCTCCGGCATTTATGCAATGCAACATCACCGATCCAGACCGACATGGTCGGATAGGCTTCACACATCATGTCTATGTCCGTTCTCGAATACGGACTCTATACAACGGGGACTTTACATATCTACCCGAAGGAACGCCTCCAACTCATCGCAAACTTGCGAGAGCGGGCTTCCTATGCAAAGAAGGAGAGCTTCACATGCTCAAGAAGAGAATCGTTACCCCAGCGTTCTTCCTTGACGCCATGGAAATGTAAGCGGATGAAAAGCACCGCACTCTCTTTGCCTCCGTAGATCTGAAGTCGGCTCGCGATTTGGAGCTTCGAAGCTCCACCAATGGCCGGATCTAAGCTTCTTCTTCCTCCTTTGCTCTCCTCTCTCTCTTGACTTAGAAAGAGAACCACTCAAAAGAAATGAGGGTTTCAAGGGTCCAATTCCGTGTATATCCCATCAGGAACAACCCCCAGCCGTTGGATCCCAAATTAAAGAAACGAACGGTCTTGATTCGGGCCTGAAATGCTAAAACTGGGCCGAACACGGCCTGCGACACGCCCTTGTCCAGGGCCGTGTCCCCCATTCACCGTCAAAATCGACACGCCTGGAACAACACACGGGCATCCGACACGGCCGTGTTCGACCTGACACACCCATGTTCCAACTGACACGGCCGTGTGGTCGGCCGTGTTCCTCCATCGACACAGCCCCGAAAATAACCCGAGACTCACATGGGTATTGGACACGCCCATGTCCTAACCCGTGTATAACTCGAACACGCCTGGGCTCCAGGCCGTGTTCACTGTCTCGACACTTCGTCGAGCGAAGTTCGTCGACAGCCTGACACGGCCTTGGATACGCCCGTGTCCTAGGCCGTGTGCCTTGTCTCGACACATCGTCGAGCGAAATTCGTCGACTCCTCGGGCCGATCGTCGACACGGGCTCGACATGCCCTGAGACACGCCCGTGTCTCAGGCCGTGTTCTCTGCTCGACAATCGTTAACTTCAAAATCGTCGACCTCTCGACCAAATCGTCGACTGGAGCCTGGCACTCCCTAGGATACGCCCGTGTCCCAGGCCGTGTGCCCCCTGCCAGAATCCAATTTTGGCCCAAAATGCCTCCCGTCACTCTTTTGAGTTTTGGGGCATTACAACTCTCCCCCTCTTAAAAGAATTTCGACCACGAAATTACATAAAAGAAAGACAAGTACCAAAATTAAATTGTACCTGAGCGGAACAACTCCGGATATTCGTCAAGCATAGTCTGCTCTCGTTCCCAAGAGAGCTCCTCTCGACCGCAATTATCCCATCAAACCTTGAACATCCTGATCTCTTTATTGCGTAGCCGCTTGACCTCCGAGTCCTCAATCCGCATGGGTTTGACCTTTGTCGTCAACCCACTATCCACCGACACTTGATCAACCGCGATCACTTGCGAAGGCTCTTGCACCGCCTTCCGTAGCACCGATATATAGAATAAATCATGTAAACCACTAAGCTCCACTGAAAGCTTCAACCGATAAGCTGCTTCACCAACCCGCTCCAGAACCTCAAACGGCCCAAGGTACCTCGGGCTTAGCTTTTTTAATCGCCGCACCCGCGAGACACCCTTGAACGACTTGATCTTTAAGTACACCCACTCGCCCACAGCGAACTCCACGTTCTTGTGCTTGGCATTATAGTACTTCGCTTGCTGATCCTGAGCGATAAGCAACCTCTCCCGAATGGTACGAACCAAAGACGTAGCATCTTCCACCTCTTGACGCTTGTATAACTTTGACTCACCCGTTTCTAACCAAGACAACGGCGTGCGACATTTTCTACCATAAAGGGCATCGAAGGGCGCCATTGGAATACTCTCCTGGTAGCTATTGTTGTACGCAAATTCCACCAAATAGAGATGGTCTTCCCATTGCTTTCCAAAGTCCAAGACACACATGCCAAGCATGTCTTCCATAGTTCTATTGACCCTCTCGTTATGCCCATCTGTTTGCGGATGAAAGGCTGTGCTGAATTTTAACTTTGTTCCCAACATTTGCTGCACAAGCCTCCAATAATTGGATGTGAACCACCCATCTCGGTCACTTACGATGTTGTGGGGCACACCGTGAAGCCGTACTATATTATCCACATATAGTTTTGCCAACTTCTCCACCGGATCATCCTTCCTATGCCGAATGAAATGCGACACCTTCGTTAGCTGATCTACGACCACCCAAATGACGTCGTTCCCCTTTTGCGACCTTGGCAACCCGTGCACAAAGTCCATAGAGATGTCGTCAAATTTCCACTGTAGAATAGGCAAGGACTTCAAAAATCCTCCCGGCTTTTGGCATTCCGCCTTCACCAAGGCGCAAGTTTGGCACTTCGCCACGTGCAGCGCCACATCCTTCTTCAAACCCGGCCACCATAACAGTTTCTTAACATCGCGGTACATCTTCGTGCTCCCCGGGTGAATCGAGTACTTGGTATGATGTGCCTCGTACAACAATCCCACCCGCAAATTGCCCACACTTGGGATGCACAGACGACCATCTTTCCAAAGCAATCTGTCCTCCACAACGAATTGGGAATTTGACCCATCTAGAGCCTCTACCATGAACTGCTTCATATGGACATCCAAATCCAAAGCCTGCCGAATCCGATCAGCAAGGTCATATTGAACTTCAGACCAATTCAGTACTGCTTCAGCACTTGCTTGCTTATCTACACAAACAATCTCCAATGCCTCCAACTCCCGAACCAACCGCTCGTCATGGATCGACAGCCAATTGGCTTGAGCTGGGGCCCGATGACTCAACGCGTCCGCAATCGCATTACCTTTACCAGGCACGTAGTGGATCTTGAATGTATAGTCCCCCCGGAACTCCATCCATCTACACTGCCGCATATTCAGATCTTTCTGATCGATCAGATACTTCAGGCTCTTATGATCGGTGTAGATATCAATCTTCACATCGTACAAATAATGCCTCCACAGCTTCAAGGCAAAAATCACGTCCGCTAACTCTAAGTCATGGACAAGATAATTCCTCTCGTACACTTTCAGCTATCTCGAGCCATAATCTATCACACTTCCGTGTTGCAGTAGCATGCAACCCAAACCGCTGCCCGAAGCATCACTATAAATCTCATAACCTTCGTTCCCACATGGCGAACTCAGCACAGGCGCCGTGGTCAACCGACATTTCAACTCCTCAAAAGCTCGCACGTACTCCGGCGTCCAAACGAACTTCGGCTCCTTCCTCGTCAAAGTAGTGATAAGGAACGCTATCTGCGAGAAGTTCTCTACGAAGCGCCTATAATAGCCGGCAAGCCCCAGAAAGCTCCGGACTTCCGCTACCGTAGAAAGCTTAGGCCATTCCCGTATCGCAACAATCTTCGCCGGATCCACTGCAATACCCTCCCCACTCACTATCTGACCGAGGAACGCCACTGAGGATAATCAAAACTCTCACTTTGAGAACTTGGCATACAATTGATTCCTCCTTAGCATCTCCAAAACCAAATGAAGATGCTTGAAGTGATCTTCCTCACTCTGCGAGTACACGAAAATATCGTCGATGAAGACGATCATAAAATGGTCCAAGTACTCCCTAAAGGTCCTGTTCATCAAATCCATGAACACTAACGACGTATTAGTCAGCCAAAACGGCATGACCGTAAACTCATAATCCCCGTATCTCGTACTGAACGTTGTATTCGGGATATCACTCTCCCTTATTCACAGCTGATAATAGCCGAACTTGAGATCCAACTTCGAGTACACCGTCGACCCGACCAACTGATCAAAAAGATCATCGATCCGGGGGATCGGGTACTTGTTCTTCTCCGTCAACTTGTTGAGCTCCCGATAATCAATACATAGCCTCAAAATTTCGTCCTTCTTCTTAACAAAGAGGACCGGCGCTCTCCAAGACGAAGAACTTGGGCGCACATAACCTTGCTCCAACAACTCTTGCAGTTGAACCTTCAGCTCCGCCATTTGCTTAGGCGCTAGCCGATATGGAGAGCGTGACACAGGCTTTGCACCTAGTACGAGCTCTATCGTAAAATCTATCTCCCGCTGCGGCGGGGCTCCAGGAAGATTGCTAGGGAACACATCAGGGTACTCCGATACCACTGAAATACAATCCAACGCGGTCTTAGGCTTTGCAACCTCCACTAGTGTAAAGAACAGTTCTGCACCAGCACGAACCGCCTTCACCACCTGAAGAGCAGACATCAACGTCTTGCTCGACCCCTTCAAGCCCGTGAAAGTTGTCTCACGACCTGCTCCCAGCTTGACTTCCTTGCTACCGCAATCGATATAGGCTTGCTGCTCCGAGAGCCAGTCCATGCCAAAAATAACGTCGAACTCCACCAACGGAAGTAACGACGCTTGCAGATCGTACTCCTGATTCCCAATACGAATCTTAACATCGCAGATCCTATCCACGCGCATCGAACACCCATTGGGAACAACACATCCAACTTATCCTTCGCCATCGAAGAAGGTACTCCGATGCGTGATATAAATACTTCAGACAAGAAGGAGTGTGAAGCTCCCGTATTGAAGAGGGCTCTTGTCGGATTTTCACAAATCAAAACAAATCCTAAACAAGCAGTGGTAAGGTAACATGTACATAACTAGTATTTAAAGATATTAACTTGCTATAAATTAAACCGTACCTATCACCACATCCGCCTGTTTGATGGTCTCCTATTGGCCAAGATTATACACCCTCGGTTGGGCCGGAGCATAATGGGACACGGTTGACTCCACCGCTTTACCCTTCTCTTTGTAAGTTGCTCCCGGCTTTCTCTCGGACTTGGGACGTCCGCTCCAACAATCGCGGGCAAAGTGCCCCGACATCCCACAAGTAAAGCATGCACCCGGGGTCCGACCCATGGTCGCCCCATAAGCACCAAAAGAAGGAGCTAGACTCGAAGTCCTAGACTTCTTAAAGAATCTTCGATAGCCGGACTTTGAAGTAGTCGGCACTTTGAATTCAGACTTCTTGTCACCCAAGCTTTTCTTTGCTTGTACATTCTTCATGTCCTTCTCCAAGGACCGGGCCGTGTTGACCAAGGTCAAGAAAACCTACATCATTGGCCCCGAGAGTAGTAATCTCAACTCATCTCTCAACCCTTCGTAGAATCGATTCGTCTTGCGCTCCTCATTCGTAATGGTGGAGCTAGCATATCGACTCAAACGAGTAAGCTCGTGGTGATATTCATCCATGCTATTGTCCCCTTGTACCAACTTCAGGAACTCGTTCTCCAATGCTATCCTCTGCGCCAAAGGGAGGTATATAGCCAAGAACAATCTCGAGAACTCCTCCATCGAGACATCTACAAGTTGCCTACCTCTCAATAGGTGCAGCTCCAATCCTTCCCACCACAATCTCGCTTCACCGTCCAAAAGGAATGTAGCAATGGTGGTCATTTGCCACTCCTCCATCTCTATTGCTGTCATGACTCGCTTCACCCTAGAGAGCCAGTCTTCAGCTTCAGATGGGGTTCCCAACCACGAGAATACCGAAGGATTAAAGCTCATGACATGCTTGAGCTGTCTCTCGGTTGCCCTCCTTGGCACCAACGGCTCCACTACTACCTGCTCCACCGCAGGAGCGGGCTGCTGCATTAGCCTTGCAGGCTGCGCATTCATCATGGCCAACACTGCTTCGGCCACCAATCGTATGGTCTCAGCCGATGGAGGTGTTGCAGGAGCAACATCTGGTGCACTGCTAGCCTCAGAAACTCGACGTTCCGACGGCCCAACACCACTTCTGGTCACCTATAGTGGTACAAAACACCGTTACGCGACTAAATAAAATTGCAAATAATAATTATAGGAGCACACAGGTTTCCGAAACACGTGTATTTTCATTCCTAAGTGGACATTCATGGGTTCGTTTACTGTTATAACGATGACGCGCACACATGTGCTCACCACCCCTTAAAAATAATTCGCCCGCGAATTCATCTTAAGCCCGACCAAAACCAGAAGCCTGATACCAAATTGTAACACCCCCTATCTGTCACACAGCATATAGTAGTAGGTCCGGCTGGGGCCCGACGCCATATACCACAAACAGACCGGGTGGTTACTCAATGGAAACCATCCAACGTCCTACACAGAGCATTCTAGCGGAAGCAATTTATAAGTTGCAATTAAGAGAACCCAGCACCAAGCATGAATGTCCACTAAACACCAAATAGGAATGTAGTACATACACAAGTACATGCCTTAATGCCTTACAAAATGGTTTACTTAATATCACATGTTTTCCATACCACGGCACGCAGGCCGGTCATACATGAATAAAAGCAAGTAAACACTCCAATTCGGCCTTCGAGGGCCGGCTTCGCAATTTGGGCTTTAGCCCGCTATTGACCGCTTGGTCCAGCAGCACCTGCAAGCAACAAAACCACCGCACGGTGGCAAACAAAGGACAACGGTCAGCAATGCTGACCAAATTATAACGATCCCGCCCCCAATTCGGGGCGGCGATGCTCCTTCCCTGCACTTATTGGCATAACCAAGCAGTATATAAATATACATTGCATCACAGGTGCTGGCACGCACGACCACACGCCCCGTGCTCTCAGGGCACATTCTCGGTGAAACGGTTGATGTCACGTCAATTTAAGCCATAGACATTCCGATCTCACCACCGCCACTTTAACGGCCACACTATGAGCATTTTGTCTTCTTGGCATGGGTCACGTCAATTTAAGCCATAGACAGCCGAAGACCCTCATCTATGCCAATGGCTCTAACCGAACGACATAGAACGGGTACGGTTCCATCTAACCCGTGCTCACATCGCAACGACAATTTAAGTCATATGTGCGGGTCAAACTTCGCCCGAGTCCCGTTTCCATCACACTTCACATAACTCGGTTATGTTTCAAGTTGGCTCCCAGGCCACCAAGTTGGCAAGATCACGCATCTACCTAGTTTTCCGGGTGCACCTTAGGGTTAATCCCCAAAGCTCCCTGTTGCAATCTACCACGTAGAAAACCCGAAAAACAAACAATCGCACGGAGTCTTCTCCGACATTTATGCAATGCAACATCACCGATCCAGACCAACATGTCCGGATAGGCTTCACACATCATGCCTATGTCCGTTCTCGAACACGGACTCTAAACAACGGGGACTTTACATATCTACCCGAAGGAACGCCTTCAACTCACCGCAAACTCGCGAGAGCGGGCTTCCTATGTAAAGAAGGAGAGCTTCACATGCTCAAGAAGAGAATCGTTACCCTAGCATTCTTCCTCGGCGCCATGGAAATGTATGCGGATGAAAAGCACCGCACTCTATTTGCCTCCGTAGATCCGAAGTTGGCTCGCGATTTGGAGCTTCGAAGCTCCTCCAATGGCCGGATCTAAGCTTCTTCTTTCTCCTTTGCTCTCCTCTCTCTTGACTTAGAAATAGAACCACTCAAAAGAAATGAGGGTTTCAAGGGTCCAATCCCGTGTATATACTGTAACGCCCCCGATTTTTCTGTGTTTTGTTTGATCTTTGGCTGGCGTTACGATGGCATATTTCCGTATTTTTGCCGTTGTAGAGCGTGGTTTTAGCTCTTAGGGTTCCCTGTGTAGCCTGTTTGTAGCCTGTTAGCAAGATTCCCCAGCTAGCCGGAGTCCGTTTGATGACTCGGCTGGGCCTCTTAGGGAATGCTTGTGTTTTGGATTCGGGTGGTGTTATCCCGGGTTTCGTTCGTCGAATGCAAATTTCGACTTCGCAATCGTGTTTGTAGCGTTGGTTTTTAGCTGCGACGTGAATTTCATCTTTTTTCGAGATGTTTCGGGTCTCGTGTTGTTTTGATATGAGTGTAAATAATTATTATTGTGTATTGTTTGTTTATTATTAATACTGCTGTGTATAAATAGTCTTGGGTTAGAATTAGGGCTCGGTTCCTCTTGTCTTTTCTTTTTCTCTGCTTGGAAGAAGCCGCCGCCTGTACGAGAGGAAGAGCACCGCTGGCCTACCCTAGCCTTCGGACGCCGTTTTCATGGAGATTTAGCCTGTCGAAATTCAATTTCGGGAGTGGATCTGGACTGCCCTCGCCTGGATCTGCCTTCTTTCTGCTCCTCTGATGGTGCTCTGCGGCTAGATCCGAGAGTTGGGGATGCCGCCGACCTAGCTTTTCTGGTATTGAGGCAAGTGATGTCCCCTCATCCTTGCCACAGTTGATCTTTGCCTTTTTCTTGGATTTAATTTCATCTTTTTCCTGCTTAGATCATAAGGGTACGCTAGGGTTCGTTCCCGATCATGCCGCGGTTAGTGTAGAAAGTTCCAGTTAAAATCTCAGTTTTCCTGAGGGGTTGTGTCTATTAGGGGCAGTTTTGGTTCGGTTCAGGTCGAGTAGTTGCGATTGTCGATGGTTGTTGTACCATAGGGAGACCTCGTTCTCGTTTCTGGTGGTGTGCTAGATCTGGCGCCTGAAGCCAGTCATGGTGTCGACACCGTGGTGTCTACACCAGCCAGTTAGGGTGTCGACACCGTGGTGTCGACACCAACCAGTCAGGGTGTCGATACCGTGGTGTCGACACCAGCCAGTCAGGGTGTCGACACCGTGGTGTCGACACCAGCCAGTCAGGGTGTCGACACCGTGGTGTCGACACCAGCCAGTCAGGGTGTCGACACCGTGGTGTCGACACCAGCCAGTCAGGGTTTCGACACCGTGGTGTCGACACCAGCCAGTCGGGGTGTCGACACCCGCAGCGGTAGTGTCGACACCTTGTGTCGACACCGACCGCAGTGGTGTGGACACTTGGTGTCGACACCCGCAGTGGCAGTGTCGACACCTTGTGTCGACACCGGCCGCAGTGGTGTCGACACTTGGTGTCGACACCCACATCGGTAGTGTCGACACCTTGTGTCGACACCGGCCGCAGTGGTGTCGACACTTGGTGTCGACACCAGCAGCAGTTGTGTCAACACCTTGTGTCGACACCGGTTTGTCGTGGTGTCGACACATCGTGTCAACACTAGGTGCTGTCCTGGTTTTGGGGTCAGGGAGACTCGGGGTTGGTTTTGGTTAGGCGTGCAAGGCCGCGTCGGTTGGACCCGACATTTTTGCCTTGGGTTTGTGTGTTTCTTAGGACTGTTAGTGGGACTCTTCCTTAGGAGGGGGGGCATTGGGTGTTCGGCTAATTGCTGCATGCCGACTCTTGGGTTGTGGCAGGTGGTGGAGTTTTGGTGGCCTCTGGAGGGGTGGTTTTATGTGGAGAGCTGTGGCCACCGCTTTTTTGCCCCGGTTTGGGTTGGTGTGTGTGGGACCCTAAGGCTGCCACTGTTTGACCCCTTAGCCCTTTTTGGGTCTGATTTGGTTATGTATTCAAACCCATGTTTTGACCACTGCCACTTACCCACGTGTTAGGACTATTTGTCCCTTTTCCTGTTTGTGCTTTCCTTTCTTTTGGCATATATGTATATGTCTTGTTCCTGTTGCAGACTCTCTTGGTAGGGCATAATGGCTGTATTGCTCGCACTTGGTGCGCTCTGTTGTGCTTTAGACAGTACTCTCCTCTTACTGTCACCCCTTTTCTTTTTTGCTTATTGCAGTTTGTTGCCGGGTTGGTAAACCCCTCTCCTTACTTGCTAATTAATCTATTGCTCTATCTTTCCCCCTTTTGATTATTTTCCTTGATGAGGTGTTCTTTTTTTGAATGCCTCAGGTCCAGGTTGTAGCCAGTTCAGCGGCTAGTTCTTTTGGAGGGGCTTGTTGGTGGCCTCAAGGGTAGCTGAGATAGCTGATCCCCGTTTTGTTGTGAGGTAGTTCTTTACTTTTCTGTATAGACATTCATACTCGCCAGTGGGTTTGTGTCAGGTTATTGACGCCCACTGGTGGCTTCTTGGGATGCTGGATATGAATTTAAACTGCTGATTTTGCCTACTTGTGGTTGGTTACTTGCTTCTGGGAAGGATTTATGCTAGGTTGCATGTTAGATATTTTAAAACCTAAAAGTATTATTATATGTACCCCATGCATAACATGTTTCTAAATCAAAGACACTATTTTTTTCCTCAACGTAAAACACTATTTTTCATATCTACTATATTCACCTTAGGGTCGTGCAAGCATAAGTCGTCCCCCGGGGACACTTATGCTCATTTAGGGTGTCAATTTAATTGAACCCAAGTATTTTCTACTGCGCATAAATATAATTTTAACTGTGGACTAGCTGATCCACCGGGCCGAGGGATACGGCCCTTCAACATAACTGATTTTCTTTCATATTTAATCAACATTTTCCCTTAAAATCTAACGTCTGGAGTTTTGCCTGAGCGTGTGCAGTTATCCCCTGCACGACGTGGCATCACGGCACGTGTTTCTCTTACTCTGATACGATTTTTCCGTTGAGAAAATGCGGGTTGTGACAGTTGGTATCAGAGGGAGGTTGCTTGACAAAAGGTCGGGCAACCTTTCCCTTGTCTGCATTAGTAGTTAGCATCATACCATTCACACACCGATGTGTCATCAGCACGTCTTGGCCGAAGCACGAACACTACACTCATGAGCATGAAGAAGTATACATGGCATATTATGTAGTATGGGATGCATAATATGTGTTTGCATATGGATCCACCATAGGAGGCAACATGTGAGGGTTACGTAGTATGGGATGCATAACCTCACCACATGAATGCGGCTAGCACGTTTTATTTTCTCGTTATATGGGAATGTTATGTAGTATGGGATGCATAACATTTTCATGTGTACGCCGCCCATGGCATGCACTAAGGCCTTTTTAGAATGCATAGCACACCATGCATAGCATAACATTTCATAAGCACAACGTGCCAAGCTAAAGATTTGCAAGATGACATATTTACACACATGGTTTTGAGTCAAAAAAGAATACAAATACATGCATTCATGGTTTAGGCACATGAGTTAGTATGATGGTGGTGAACCATCTTAGGTTAAGCATAACATCATCATGGTAAAAACAACTCCCAGAGCAAGTTTTTGCAGTTGAAGTTCATATTTAAGTGTGTTTGTCTGTACCGGGTAGTTTTGTTCTAGTTGATGGGCTAGGTTTTGTCTAAAGCTTGTGCGATTTTAGGATGGCGAGACATCCTGCGACGAGATCGACCCCCCAATCCGAGGGTGAGACGTCAGGAGCGCAGAGCGATGCGTTGGTAGAAAGCCTGCGGCAGAGTAATGAGGAGTTATCGAGGCAGGTAGTGGCTATGCAGGCTCAGATTCAGTCCCTTATAGCAGTGGTGGCGGGACAGACCCCGAGAGCTCAGAACCCCGCTAAGGGAGTAGCTGTTCCTGCCCCTCTTGCTCCTCCCGTGCCTTTGGTTGTGGTGCCCCCGGAGATGGCGTTCATATCCCAGTTTCAGCGGCTGAGACCCCCTACCTATGATGGACAAGCAGATTTCATGATTTTGGATGATTGGCTGATTTCCTTTGAGGAGATGTTCTCGTACTCAGGGATTACGGACGATCAGAGAGTGATGCTCGCTGCCTAACAGCTCAAGGGTTTAGCAAAGAATTGGTGGCTGAGGGAGAAAGAGAGCTTAGTGGCAGTTTGCACTTGGGTGTCATTTAAGGAGATGTTGTTAAGTAAGTTTCTGCCTTCAGTCGAACGGGACCGGCTAATGAATGACTTTCTTCATTTAAAGTAGAGGAAACTCACGGTTAGTGAGTATGAGATTGAGTTTAGTAAGTTGAGTCGGTTTGCTCCGGGTCTGGTGAGTGTTGAGGGAGACCGAGTTAAGCGATTTCTGGGTGGGCTAAGAAGCGGCATTC
The DNA here is from genome assembly GCA_039583875.1 of Platanthera guangdongensis. Taxonomy (NCBI): domain Eukaryota; kingdom Viridiplantae; phylum Streptophyta; class Magnoliopsida; order Asparagales; family Orchidaceae; genus Platanthera; species Platanthera guangdongensis. The sequence continues at coordinate 142,647,688 of CM077158.1, read as the reverse complement.
AGCAGTTAGCGAACGCCTATGGAGCAGTCAGTTATGCCAGCGTGGTTGAAGCTGCCTTGAGAGTTGAGGCCATTGAGAATGCCAAAAATAGAGGCCAGCAGTTAAGGAAGGATAAGCGGAAGTCCGGTGGAGGGAAGAGCCCTCAGGAACCTGATGCTGTCTCACGAAAGAAGGTCAAAGAGATTTGTAGCTTTTGTGGCCGACCAGGCCACCCCTTTGAGAAGTGTTTCAAAAGGTTGGGAGCACAAAAGAAGGATCAGGTGCACGTGATTCAGGGTGTTGTCAGGGGAGACTTGGTGTGTGCCTTGTGTGGAAGGAAGGGGCATGAGGCTGCCCATTGTTGGTTAAAAGATAAGATCTGTTTTCAGTACAGCCAGAAGGGTCATCTCAAGACAAGGTGCCCCCAGACCCAGTCTATTCTGCAGCCAGTTCCCCTCCAGGCTTTGCCACCGCCTCAGCATATGGATAAATGAAAGGGGAAGCTGAATGTGCTTTCGGCAGATGAAGCGCAGACCTCGACCCAGGTTATCTCAGGTTCGACTCCTCCCCAGTCGTTTCGTTACGTTCCCTTTTTGGTTGTAGTTTTCGTTCTAGCGCTTGTTGCCTTAGAGGCGTGTGCAATTCGTAGGACGATTTAAGGTAAAGAACTGCTGGACGCGCGTTCTCTTCGATTCCGGCGCTACCCACTCGTTTGTGGCTAGAGCCTTCGTGGAGCGGTTCAGTTTGGTCCTAGATCGTGTTGGTGGTGCCTTCTGCGTTAAGTTCCCCTCCGGCGACTCCGTGGTTACGGATCTGGTTGTTCTCGATTGTCCGATAGTGTTGGGAGATTTTCAAGCCAAGGCAGATTTGAAGGTGATTGACCTGGAGGACTTCGACGTTATTTTGGGCATGGACTGGTTGTCAAGGTACGATGCTGTGATCCAGTGCAAGGGTAAGCTCTTGGACTTCGTCAAAGACAATGGTCAGCCAGGGAGCATTTATGGATATTCTCTCCAGGAGTCGCTGATCATTTTTGCGGTGCGTGCTCGGAAGTTGCTTGTTTCTAGCTGTTTTGCCGGTGTGGTTTCTCTGTCAGGGTCGATTGTTAGTGTGCCCCGTTTGGAAGAGATTCCTATGTTGTGTGACTTTTCTGATGGGTTTCCAGACGATCTTCCCGGTCTTCCACCCGATCGAGATGTCGAGTTTGCCATAGATTTGGAGCCAGGTATGCGTCCTATCGTAAAGGCGCCGTACCGGATGGCCCCGCGAGAGCTGGAAGAGTTGCGAATTCAGCTGGATGAGTTATTGGCAAAAGGCTTTATAAGGCCGAGTTCTTCGCCTTGGGGTGCGCCAGTGCTGTTCGTTAAAAAGAAGGATGGGTCGATGAGGCTATGCATCGACTATAGAGAGCTGAACAAGGTTACTATTAAGAACAGATACCCTTTGCCACGAATCGACGATTTGTTTGACCAACTGCGTGGTAGTGCCGTGTTTTCCAAGATAGATCTTCGTTCAGGCTATCACCAGTTGAGGATTCGGGAGTCAGATGTTCCGCGGACGGCGTTCCGCTCTCGTTATGGGCATTTTGAGTTTTTGGTTATGTCATTCGGTTTGACCAATGCACCCTCAGCTTTTATGGATTTGATGAACAGAGTTTTCAAGAATTTTCTAGATAATTTCGTGATTGTATTTATAGACGATGTTTTGGTGTACTCTAAGGATGCAGAGGAGCATGATCGACATTTGCGGCTGATCTTGGCGACTCTGAGAGACCATAAGCTGTATGCCAAGCTGAGCAAATGTGAGTTTTGGTTGCCTCAAGTTTCTTTTCTAGGCCACGTGATTAATAAGGAGAGAATATCGGTGGACCCAGAAAAGATCGCTGCTGTTATGGAATGGGCGAGACTTGTTACCCCCAAAGAGATCAGAAGCTTCTTGGGTTTGGCTGGTTATTATAGAAGATTTGTAGAAGGCTTCTCTACCTTGTCCGCGCCGTTGACCAAGTTGACGCAGAAGAATGTAGCCTTTATATGGGATGGTAAGTGTGAAAAGGCTTTTGAGGAACTAAAAAGAAGGCTATGTTCGGCTCCAATTTTGTCCTTGCCTATGGAGGGTAGTGAGTATGATATTTATGTGGATGCGTCGCATGTCGGTCTGGGCTGCGTTTTGATGCAGGGCGGGAAGGTGGTTGCGTACGGGTCGAGATAGCTAAAGACTCACGAGAGGAACTACCCTACGCATGACCTGGAGTTTGCAGCTGTGATCTATGCGCTGAAATTGTGGAGGCATTTGCTATATGGCGCGCAGTGCAAGATTTTCATGGATCATAAGAGTTTGAAGTATGCCTTCACTCAGAAAGAATTGAATCTGCGCCAGCGGCGGTGGTTGGAGTACGTGGCCGACTATGATGTTGAAATTCAGTATCATCCGGGCAAGGCGAATGTGGTGGCTGATGCCCTGAATCGGAAGTCAGGTAAGATTTTTAATCTTTCCGCCGAGCGTCTAGTGGAAGAGTTTCTTTTGATGGACATTTCTGTGGGAAGCTGTGAGGCGCAGAGTAGCTTAGCAGTAGCAGAACCTTCGTGGATTGCGCTTACGAGACTGCATCAGAAGGACGCTCCCGATCTTCTGCATTTGTATCTTCGAGCTGAGAAGGGTGAATTACCAGACTTCTCTATAGATGATGCGGGTATCTTGAAGTATCGTGGCAGGTTTTGCATCCCCGCAGTTGGGGACATCCGGGTTATGGTGTGCAGAGACGCCCATGGATCTAGTGTCGCCTACCATCCAGGGTCAACCAAGATGTATCATGATTTAAAACAGATTGCCTGGTGGTACGGGATGAAGAAGGACATAGCCAGATTTGTTTCAGAGTGTTTCACTTGCAGGCATGTGAAAGCCGACCATGGGAGGCCTGGTGGCAAGCTGACTCCCCTGGAGATTCCGATGTGGAAATGGGAGAGTATCTCGATGGATTTCATTACCGGCTTACCGAGATCGCCTAAGGGGCATGATTCAGTTTGGGTAATCGTAGACAGATTGACGAAGAGCGCTCATTTCGTACCATTTAAGATCGATTATCCGATGAGGAAGATAGCCAAGCTGTATCAGGAAGAGGTTGTCAGGTTGCATGGTGTACCCATAAGTATCATATCAGATCGAGACTCCAGGTTCACGTCTCGTTTTTGGAAGAGCCTTCAAGAAGGGTTGGGTACAGATTTGAGATATTCCATGGCTTATCATCCGCAGACCAATGGTCAGACGGAGCGAGTAAATCAGATTGTGGAAGATATGATCCGATGCTATATTCTGGACCACGGAGGAGCGTGGGACGAGCGCTTGCGGCTTATGGAATTCACCTATAACAACAGTTATCAAGAAAGCTTGCAAATGGCTCCCTTTGAAGCTTTGTATGGGAGGCGCTGCAGGACTCCCTTGTTTTGGGCTGAGCTTGGCGAGGGACCTTTGTTGGGTCCAGAAGCGCTTGAGGAGATGGAAACCGCTGTGAAGCTTATTCGGGAAAAGCTTCGGATAGCCCAGGAGAGATATGAGAAGAACGCCAATCGGCGTAGATCGGACTTGGAATTTGCTGTGGGGGACTCGGTGTTCTTAAAGGTCTCCCCGTTGATTGGAGTCAAGCGGTTTGGCAGGAATAGGAAGTTGGACCCGAGGTACGTGGGGCCGTTTCCGGTTGTTGAGCGGATTGGAGTATCAGCCTACAGGTTGGCTTTGCTCGCAAATTTCCCTGGCGTGCATGATGTCTTTCACGTCAGTCAGCTGCGAAAATGTGTGGTAAATGGCAGGCAGGTTTTGGATTCTGTGTCTCAGTTGGAGCCGAATCTTTCTTATGTGGAGGTGCCTGTTCGCATTTTGTATTCTCAAGTTCGGGCGTTGCGGAAGAAGACTATTCCTATGGTTAAAGTTTTATGGAGGAATCAGGATGTGGAAAGCGCGACTTGGGAGTTGGAGTCGGCTATGAGGGAGGCTCACCCTCATCTGTTTCCCTGATCTTGTGCCTGGTATGCTCTGTTTTGTTCTTATTTATTTGTAGCCCTTTCCTGGCTCTTTCTCTCTCCTTCTATGTAGGAGTGTTGTGAGTAAAGTTTCGAGGCAAAACTTTCTTTTAGGGGGAGTGGCTGTAACGCCCCCGGTTTTTCTGTGTTTTGTTTGATCTTTGGCTGGCGTTACGATGACGTATTTCCGGCTTTTTGCCATTGTAGAGCGTGGTTTTAGCTCTTAGGGTTCCCTGTGTAGCCTATTTGTAGCCTGTTAGCAAGATTCCCCAGCTAGCCGGAGTCCGTTTGATGACTCGGCTAGGCCTCTTAGGGAATGCTTGTGTTTTGGCTTCGGGTGGTGTTATCCCGGGTTTTGTTCGTCGAATGCTAATTTCGACTTCGCAGTCGTGTTCGTAGCATGGGTTTTTAGCTGCGACGTGAATTTCATCTTTTTCCGAGATGTTTCGGGTCTCGTGTTGTTTTGATATGAGTGTAAATAATTATTATTGTGTATTGTTTGTTTATTATTAATACTGTTGTGTATAAATAGTCTTGGATTAGAATTAGGGCTAGGTTCCTCTTGTCTTTTCTTTTTCTCTGCTTGGAAGAAGCTGCCGCCTGTACGAGAGGAAGAGCACCGCCGGCCTACCCTAGCCTTCGGACGTCGTTTTCCTGGAGATTTAGCGGTCGAAATTCAATTTCGGGAGTGGATCTGGACTGCCCTCGCCTGGATCTGCCTTCTTTCTGCTCCTCAGCTGGTGCTCTGCGGCTAGATCCGAGAGTGGGGGATGCCGCCGACCTAGCTTTTTTGGTATTGAGGCAAGTGATGTCCCCTCATCCTTGCCACAGTTGATCTTTGCCTTTTTCTTGGATTTAATTTCATCGTTTTCCTGCTTAGATCATAGGGGTACGCTAGGGTTCGTTCCCGATCATGCCGCAGTTAGTGTAGAAAGTTCCAGTTAAAATCTCAGTTTTCCTGTGGGGTTGTGTCTATTAGGGGCAGTTTTGGTTCGGTTCAGGTTGAGTAGTTGCGATTGTCGATGGTTGTTGTACCATAGGGAGACCTCATTCTCGTTTCTGGTGGTGTGCTGGATCTGGCGCCTGAAGCCAGTCAGGGTGTCGACACCGTGGTGTCGACACCAGCCAGTCAGGGTGTCAACAACGTGGTGTCGACACCAGCCAGTCAGGGTGTCGACATCGTGGTGTCGACACCAGCCAGTCAGGGTGTCGACACCGTGGTGTCGACACCAGCCAGTCAGGGTATCGACACCATGGTGTCGACAGCAGCCAGTCGGGGTGTCGACACCGTGGTGTCGACACCCGCAGCGGCAGCGTCGACACCTTGTGTCGACACCGGCCGCAGTGGTGTCGATACTTGGTGTCGACACCCGCAGCGGCAGTGTCGACACCTTTTGTCGACACCGGCCGCAGTGGTGTCGACACTTGGTGTCGACACCCGCAGTGGCAGTGTCGACACCTTGTGTCGACACCAGCCGCAGTGGTGTCGACACTTGGTGTCGACACCAGCAGCGGTTGTGTCGACACCTTGTGTCGACACCGGTTTGTCGTGGTGTCGACACATCGTGTCGACACTGGGTGCTGCCCTGGTTTTGGGGTCAGGGAGACTCGGGGTTGGTTTTGGTTAGGAGTTCAAGGCCGCGTCGGTTGGACCCGACATTTTTTCCTTGGGTTCGTGTGTTTCTTAGGACTGTTAGTGGGACTCTTCCCTAGGAGGGGGGCATTGGGTGTTCGGCTAATTGTTGTATGCCGACTCTTGGGTTGTGGCAGGTGGTGGAGTTTTGGTGGCCTCTTGAGGGGTGGTTTTATGTGGAGAGCTGTGGCCACCGCCTTTTTGCCCCGGTTTGGGTTGGTGTGTGTGGGACCCTAAGGCTGCCACTGTTTGACCCCTCAGCCCTTTTTGGGTCTGATTTGGTTATGTATTCAGACCCATGTTTTGACCACTGCTACTTACCCACGTGTTAGGACTGTTTGTCCCTTTTCCTGTTTGTGCTTTCCTTTCTTTTGGCATATATGTATATGTCTTGTTCCTGTTGCAGACTCTCTTGGTAGGGCATAATGGCTGTATTGCTCGCACTTGGTGCGCTCTGCTGTGCTTTAGACAGTACTCTCCTCTTACTGTCACCCCTTTTCTTTTTGCTTATTGCAGTTTGTTGCCGGGTTGGTAAACCCCTCTCCTTACTTGCTAATTAATCTATTGCTCTATCTTTCCCCCTTTTGATTATTTTCCTTGCTGAGGTGTTCTTTTCTTGAATGCCTCAGGTCCAGGTTGTAGCCAGTTCAGCGGCAAGTTCTTTTGGAGGGGCTTGTTGGTGGCCTCAAGGGTAGCTGAGATAGCTGATCCCCGTTTTGTTGTGAGGTAGTTCTTTACTTTTCTGTATAGACATTCATACTCGCCAGTGGGTTCGTGTCAGGTTGTTGACGCCCACTGGTGGCTTCTTGGGATGCTGGATATGAATTTAAACTGCTGATTTTGCCTACTTGTGGTTGGTTACTTGCTTCTGGGAAGGATTTATGCTAGGTTGCATGTTAGATATTTTAAAATCTAAAAGTATTATTATATGTACCCCATGCATAACATGTTTCTAAATCAAAGACACTATTTTTTTCCTCAACGAAAAACACTATTTTTCATATCTACTATATTCACCTTAGGGTCGTGCACGCATAAGTCGTCCCCCGGGGACACTTATGTGTTGAATTCTGTGAAGTGAAAGTGAGTGAATGGAAGGCTTGGGAAACCTATCCGCGCGTACTACGCGGACTGGGTTGGCGGACTGCTAGGTCGGCAGGGATGTTGCAGGCGGTTTGCTCTGTGGCAGCCTGGGCGGTCTGTTCGCGCGGACTACGCGGACAGCAGCGGCGGTCTGACAGGCCAGTGTATGCTCAGCAGGCGGTTGACTCCCAGGAAGTAACCAGGCGGATAGGAATGTTATCCGCGGAGTCCGGCTAGAAGCGGACTGAAGAACTGGAGCTCGGCAGACCGGTTTGGCAGATGCCTTGGACTTACTCTAGTGAAGCGGCAAGTGGAAGCCGTGGAGACCGCCGGTCAGCGCGGACAGAAACTGGAGGTCGCCCAGTATGGCGGGCTAGATCCAATGTCCGCCAGTAAGTGCGGACTGGCGCTTGTGGCCAGCGGACTGGACTTGGTGGGAATTGAACCAAGTCCAGTATGGCTCAGTCCGGGGAGATCGCGCAGTGGAGCGCGGGCTGATTTCTCAGTCCGCCAAGCTTAGTAGAAGTGCTGTTGCCTTGTGTGCTAGCTTGGGGATATGCGGACTGGAGGATTACCTGTGCAGGAGCGTGCGGACTAAAGCCGGAGTCCGCTGAGTCCGGTTGAGCCTTGTGATGAGGTTATGGACTCAGGGAAGCGGACTGGAGTTCGCTGTGTACGCGGACTGGATCGGCATGTCCGCTGAGTCCGGCAATGCCTTGGTGATTAGGCAATGGACTTGGGATATGCGGACGGAAGCCGGGTGTCCGCTGAGTCCGGCAGGTGCCTTGATGGCGAGGCTGCGCGCTCGGGTTTTGCGGGCTGATGCCTTGTCCGCAGAATGGCGGACACGGCTGTTGTGGAGTCCGGCTGTTGTCCTGGCTTGGTCTCTGGCGGCAAGGCGGACTGGATATTGGAGTCCGGCCTTGGAGAAGCTGGGGCGGACTGGCTATCGTCACAGGAGCGGCGAACTGGAATGTGTGTCCGCGGGCTGGCGGACACATTAGTTCTTGCTGCGGGTTGTGGCGGTGATCCTATCGGGAAGGGCGGTGACCATACTCATCGTCGTGCCTATAAATAGGACTCATGTCACATCAGGAAAAAAGGAACCTGGACCGAAGTAAGTGAACAGTATTTGAGCTCGCGCAAGTTGCTGCGGTCTGGACTTTGTGTCCGCGCGGATGAGAGTTGACCCGGTTGTGCTGTGCAGGTTGTGCGGATAGCGCTGGAAAGCCAGGACTTGGCTCTGATTGCGGTCAGGGACAGTGCGGACTCTGCGGTTAAGCAACAGGCGGTAAACAGCAGGTCGCGGATAGCGACCAGGCGGTCTTCTCTTTGGCGACTTGGTTCGGGGTTCAGGAAGTCGCCTGCTTCAGGCATACTGTTCCATTCGGTGACGCAGCTTGTGCGGTCTGGCGGCGTGCAGACCGGCGGTGAAGAGCTAAGCATTGGAATAAGGGGTGAGTCCGCGCGGCTTGGGTTGCGGTCTGGCGACCTGGCGGACTGAGCGGACTCCACAGTAGTAGGTCGGCGGCTTGTTGATTGAGTCCGCGCGGCTTGTTTTTTTTTGTTCTTGTCCTTGTAACTGTCTCTGCTCTCCCGGTGTTGGGTTTTGGTGAAGCATGTCTCGCCATGTATGTCTCGCCTTGTAAAGAAGTTTGCTCTTGATCAATAAAGAAACTTGTGCTGCATGTGTTGCTGGTTGTTACTGCTTTATTGAGATAACCCCTGCTAACTCCACGATCCGGGAAAACTTTCAACATATAAGTGGGCGTTTTCTCCTTCGGTTTGTTGAGTGTTCAACAAGGTATCCAAGGAGGCGTCTGCGGTTTGTTGAATTTTAACATGGTATCAGAGGGAGGTTGTTGGAGTGGTAAAGCAGTGCTCAATGAAAGTAGTTGCTCGTCTGTAGAGGAAACCAGTGGTAGAACCATGGCAGTGGAGGAAGCAAGTTGTCTTGGTATTGATCTTCTTACAGAGACGAACTGTGAACGGTGGAAGTCCTGTATGAAGAGCTTTCTTCTTGGCGAGGACCTTTGGGAGGTTGTATGCGGAGAAGGAAGACAAGAGGATACTGCTGGCAATGCTAAGGTGATGAGAGCTTGGAAGGAGGCAAATGCGAAAACGGAGTCTATTCTAGGCAGGTGATCTCATCGGAGCTCTTGGACCACATCAGTGGATGTCGGTCAGCTGCGGAGGTCTGGACTTCCCTTGATGGGTTGTTCAGGAAGGAGGTGAAGGTTGCTGCGGATGTTGGTCCCTCTACTTCATATCAGGAAGAAAGGAGTGTTTCTCCTAGGCGTGATAGGAAGAGGAAGGAAGGACCACGATGCTATAAATGCAAACAGCAAGGTCATCTTCGGAAGGAGTGCAAGGTTGTCTTGCTCTCGGCGAACGTAGCTCTGGTAGGGAGGAAGGAGAAGAACGTAGTTGGGACTTCAACTAGTTCTGGATCTGATTGGCTGGATGCCAAGGATAGTGCTGCTATCTGGCATGAAAGACTGGGGCATGTAGGGATGGACAAGATGAAAGCAATGGCGGAAAGAAGACTCGTAAGAGGCTTGCCTAGATTGTCATCCTATGGCGATGGTCGGGGGTGTGCGGGATGTCAGGAATGTGGAGCCTATCGCTTCATGGTTGACAAAGCACAATCCAGGAGTAATGCACCATTGGCGGTTGTCCATTGTGCTCTGGTGGGACCGACCGTCACGGCCAGTCTTGGAGGCAGCAGGTTCATGCTGATTTTGGTTGATGACTATTCTGGGTATACTTGGGTATACTTCATGAAGACGAAGTCCAGCATGGTACGCTTGTTTGTGGAGTTCAAGAAGCTTGTCGAAGGCCATCTTGGCCGGAGGATCAAGGTGTTGAGGACAAGTTTCGGTGGTGAGTTTGCCTCAACCGAGTTCTCACGCTTTTGCAGGAAGCAAGGGATCCGGATGGAGCTTTCTTGTGGACATACTTCACAACAGGGTAGTATTGCAGCTCGGATGATCCGTTGGTTAACGGAGACCTGCAAGTGTTGGCTTCGGAGTAAAGGCATTCCGAAGGCTCTTTGGGCGGAGGGAATAGCCTGTGCTGCTCATGTCATCAACCGGATGCCTCTTAGTCCGATCATAATGAAGACTCCTTATGAGCTAATGTTCGGAGTGAAGCCCTCAGTGAAGCACCTTCGGGTGTTTGGATCTACCTGCTATATACACACTCCGGGTGCTCTTCAAACAAAGCTAGTCTTTGTTGGGTATGATGAGCAGAGAAGAAGATGGAGGTGTATGGATCCTGCGACGAAGAAACTCATAGTGTCGAGAGACATTGTTTTCGATGAGTTGACGCCGTATTGGGGTAGCTCTTATGTGGAGCTAGAGATAAGCAGGTTAGATGGTGGGCTGAAGGAGGCTGCTGCTAAGGAAGTGGAGTTGCCTGAGTCACCAGGTGCTCCAGGTTGTTCTAGCTCCGGGGCAAAGGCGTCAGAGTTGGTAAGAAGGGGGAGCAAAGCTCCAGGAACTTCAGACTCGAAGGCGGAAGCTTCCGGTTTAGGAAGCAGGGGGAGCGATGTTCCAGGTTGTTCTTGTTCAAGAGGGGAGTCTTCTGGTTCAGGTAGCAGGGGGAGCGTTGCTCCAGGTGCTTCTGGTTCCAGTAAGGAGGCGTCTTGTTCAGGAAGCAAGGGGAGCATTGTTCCGGGTTTGCCCGGGAACGGAGCTGGTTCAATAGCAGCGGAGGTGGTTAGCCATGATCAGGTTCTTCGGAGATCGAAGAGGATCAGTAAGCCACCAGCTCGATATAGTGAAGGGAACACGACGGACTTGGTCCCGTGTTTCCTTGTTAGCCCTCAGGTCGAGCAAGGTACTTCTGGCTGTGATGACCCCACTAGAATCAAGGAGGTGGTTGACACCAAGTCTGAAGAGGTGACTTCTCTCAGAGGCAACGAGGCTTGGGCTTCTGGGTCCAAGGAAGTTGGTGATACTCCTGTGATGCATGAGTGGAGGTTGAAGCTGAAGAAGGCAGAGGGAAGCATGGCTCCTTTCAGGAGATGCTGGAGGGCTCCCTCATGGTCCATGATATGCGGGGCGAGGACTATGTCTTGGACATCTCTTCGTAGATGCTATCAGAAGGACCAGGTGCAAGGTTACGGGAGCTGCTGGAGTTATTCACCACTTCTCACTTCAAGGGGGAGTGTTGAATTCTGTGAAGTGAAAGTGAGTGAATGGAAGGCTTGGGAAACCTATCCGCACGGACTACGCGGACTGGGTTGGCGGACTGCTAGGTCGGCAGGGATGTTGCAGGCGGTTTGCTCTGTGGCGTCCTGGGCGGTCTGTTCGCGCGGACTACGCGGACAGCAGTGGCGGTCTGACAGGCCAGTGTATGCTCAGCAGGCGGTTGACTCCCAGGAAGTAACCGGGCGGATAGGAATGTTATCCGCGGAGTCTGGCTTGAAGCGGACTGAAGAACTGGAGCTCGGCAGACCGGTTTGGCAGATGCCTTGGTCTTGCTCTAGTGAAGCGGCAAGTGGAAGCCGTGGAGACCGCCGGTCAGCGCGGACAGAAACTGGAGGTCGCCCGGTATGGCGGGCTAGATCCAGTGTCCGCCAGTAAGTGCGGACTGGCCCTTGTGGCCAGCGGACTGGACTTGGTGGGAATTGAACCAAGTCCAGTATGGCTCAGTCCGGGGAGATCGCGCAGTGGAGCGCGGGCTGATTTCTCAGTCCGCCAAGCTTAGTAGAAGTGCTGTTGCCTTGTGTGCTAGCTTGGGGATATGCGGACTGGAGGATTACCTGTGCAGGAGCGTGCGGACTGGAGCCGGAGTCCGCTGAGTCCGGTTGAGCCTTGTGATGAGGTTATGGACTCAGGGAAGCGGACTGGAGTTCGCTGTGTACGCGGACTGGATCGGCATGTCCGCTGAGTCCGGCAATGCCTTGGTGATTAGGCAATGGACTTGGGATATGCGGACGGAAGCCGGGTGTCCGCTGAGTCCGGCAGGTGCCTTGATGGCGAGGCTGCGGGCTCGGGTTTTGCGGGCTGATGCCTTGTCCGCAGAATGGCGGACACGGCTGTTGTGGAGTCCGGCTGTTGTCCTGGCTTGGTCTCTGGCGGCAAGGCGGATTGGATATTGGAGTCCGGCCTTGGAGAAGCTGGGGCGGACTGGCTATCTGCACAGGAGCGGCGAACTGGAATGTGTGTCCGCGGGCTGGCGGACACATTAGTTCTTGCTGCGGGTTGTGGCGGTGATCCTATCGGGAAGGGCGGTGACCATACTCATCGTCGTGCTTATAAATAGGACTCATGTCACATCAGGAAAAAAGGAACCTGGACCGAAGTAAGTGAACAGTATTTGAGCTCGCGCAAGTTGCTGCGGTCTGGACTTTGTGTCCGCGCGGATGAGAGTTGACCCGGTTGTGTTGTGCAGGTTGTGCGGATAGCGCTGGAAAGCCAGGACTTGGCTCTGATTGCGGTCAGGGACAGTGCGGACTCTGCGGTTAAGCAACAGGCGGTAAACAACAGGTCGCGGATAGCGACCAGGCGGTCTTCTCTTTGGCGACTTGGTTCGGGGTTCAGGAAGTCGCCTGCTTCAGGCGGACTGTTCCATTCGGTGACGCAGCTTGTGCGGTCTGGCGGCGTGCAGACCGGCGGTGAAGAGCTAAGCATTGGAATAAGGGGTGAGTCCGCGCGGCTTGGGTTGCGGTCTGGCGACCTGGCGGACTGAGCGGACTCCACAGCAGTAGGTCGGCGGCTTGTTGATTGAGTCCGGGCGGCTTGTTTTTTTTTGTTCTTGTCTTTGTAACTGTCTCTGCTCTCCCGGTGTTGGGTTTTGGTGAAGCATGCCTCGTCATGTATGTCTCGCCTTGTAAAGAAGTTTGCTCTTGATCAATAAAGAAGCTTGTGCTGCATGTGTTGCTGGTTGTTACTGCTTTATTGAGATAACCCCTGCTAACTCCACGATCCGGGAAAACTTTCAACATATAAGTGGGCGTTTTCTCCTTCGGTTTGTTGAGTGTTCAACAAGGTATCCAAGGAGGCGTCTGTGGTTTGTTGAATTTTAACATTATGCTCATTTAGGGTGTCAATTTAATTGAACCCAAGTATTTTCTGCTCCGCATAAATATAATTTTAACTGTGGACTAGCTGATCCACCGGGCCGAGGGATACGGCCCTTCAAAATAACTGATTTTCTTTCATATTTAATCAACATTTTCCCTTAAAATCTAACGTCTGGAGTTTTGCCTGAGCGTGTGCAGTTATCCCCTGCACGACGTGGCATCACGGCACGTGTTTTCTCTTACTCTGATACGATTTTTCCGTTGAGAAAATGCGGGTTGTGACAGTATGCAGCTCAGTTGGTGATGAGAACTGTTGAAGGTTTCTTATCAAGGGTTGCGGGTTCGAATCCCTGTGCCAACAACGCGCTGTTTGCTGAGAAACAGGCCAGAGAGGCGTTGGGGTGTACGACCTGCAGGCCTTGGTATATTCCGGCTGTACCACCGTGGTCCGTGGTCTAAAGGTCCATGGGCTACTGGTGGGCCGGGCGGCCTTGGTCTAAAGGGCCGGGTCATTACAAAAAAGTGCACTTTTTGTAACGGTCCAGGCCCATCCCATGGGAACCCGCTGGACCGACGGCCTACCAGAGTCCAGACCCGGGCCCACTCCTGGTAGTCAGCCTATCACATTCAAGCCTGCAGGCCATGCACCCCAACCCCTCTCCGGCCTGTTTATCAGCACAGTAGGTTGTTGCCACTAGGTCTCGAACCCAGGACCTTGATAAGAGAGCTTTCCACCACTCCCTCATCACCAACTGAGCTGAGCTCAGTTGGTGATGAGGGAGTGGTGGAAAGCTCTCTTATCAAGGTCCTGGGTTCGAGACCTAGTGGCAACAACCTACCGTGCTGATAAACAGGCCGGAGAGGGGTTGGGGTGCATGGCCTGCAGGCTTGAATGTGATAGGCTGACTACCAGGAGTGGGCCCGGGTCTGGACTCTGGTAGGCCGTCGGTCCAGCGGGTTCCCATGGGATGGGCCTGGACCGTTACATATCCCATCAAAAATAACCCCCAGCCGTTGGATCCCAAATTAAAGAAACGAATGGCCTTGATTCGGGCCTGAAATGCTAAAACTGGGCCGAACATGGCCTGCGACACGCCCGTGTCCAGGGCCGTGTCCCCCATTCACCATCAAAATCGACGTGCCTGGAACAACACACGGGCATCTGACATGCCCATGTTCGACCTGACACGCCCGTGTTCCAACTGACACGGTCATGTGGTTGGCCGTGTGCCTCCATCGACACAGCCCCAAAAACAACCCGAGACTCACACGGGAATTGGACACGCCCGTATCTTAACCCGTGTCTAACTCGAACACGCCTGGGCTTCAGGCCGTGTTCACTATCTCGACACTTCGTCGAGAGAAGTTCGTCGACAGCCTAACACGGCCTTGGACACGCCCGTGTCCTAGGCCGCGTGCCTTGTCTCGACATATCGTCGAGCGAAATTCTTCGACTGCCCACGCCGATCGTCGATACGGGCTCGACACGCCCTGAGACACGCCCGTGTCTCAGGCCGTGTTCTCTGCTCGACGATCGTAGAATCCAAAATCGTCGACCTCTCGACCAAATCGTCGACTGGAGCCTGACACGCCCTGCGACACGCCCGTGTCCCAGGCCGTGTGTGAAAGTGGAGGATAAGATCTATCTTAACTCTAGCGGGGGGGGGGGGGGTGAATAGAGTATATTAAAATAATTTTCAAGATAAAAATTATTTGCAGTGGAAGACTTAATTTAAATAATATGTGTATAGTGCTGTAGAAAATAAAAATATAAAAGCAGGAAATAAAACAATACAGCACACAACAAAACACAAAGAAGCAACCAGAGGACACAAGGAGCTATAGTGGTTCCCCAATACATCTGGGCACATCCACTCTTCTACCACCCTAGGTAGGAATCCACTGCAGGATGAGTTGATCAGGTGTCCTGGGCAACAATGAGCTTTTGATAAGGTGCTTAAAAACCAAACTAGATTTTTTGATCATGTGTCTTGCCACCACTGAGTTTTAACAAGGTCTCAAAAACCAACACAAACTTTTGAAGGGAGTTTGATAAACCCTTTTACAGTAGAGAGAGAGAGAGAGAGATAAGATGATCTTCTCTGTCAACAATCAGAGAGAAGATAGTGGATGTTGTCAAAGCTCCCCCTGAGATCTTGAGTTGTTCAGGAAGTGAAGCTTTGCAATAGGGTGATAGGCCTTCAGAAGATTAGATCTCTAGCAAAAGATGATTCCAGCAGCAGCTGAAATGTGTGGTGTCTGGAGTCTTGAATGATAAGGCCTTTGAACACTGAAATCAAAAGGGATCTAGAAATTTCAGTATATTGATCTCCTTCAGTGATGTGTGTTCCTATAAGAATTCTATGACTGTGAATATCTGTAACTTTTTTCTCTCCTTCTTGTTGTTGTTTCATTAACCAGCAGAATGAATAATCTTTTATTCCTTAGATCTGAATAGAATAATTCTCTATCCAAGATAGCCGTTAGCCTGTCATAAATGACTTCCTTAAATGCATTTTGTCTTCTGGAGGAAAGTCCAATAAAACATTCCTTTAAAATCTCCTTGAAACTTGCTCCAGATTATTTGAAACGGCTACAAGATTCTTGAAATAAATGCTGGGAATAAATAGAAGGGAATGCCAAAACTGACTGAATTTGAATCTTGAAAAATGTCGATCTCTCCAGAAAAATGTCGACCTGAGCTCAACTATCGTTGAACTGAGCTCAGCGACTGGACTTAGACTGAAGCAGAAATCATCGATCTGAGCTCAACTATCGTCGAACTGAGCTCAGAGATAGGGAAACAAACTAGAGATAGTAACGTCGATCTGAGCTCGAAGATCGCCGAATGGAGTTCGACGACTCGTTGAAGTGAGCTCAGAGATCGTCGAATGGAGTTCGACGACTCGTCGACCTGAGCTCGACGACTCGTCGACCTGAGCTCGACGATTCGTCGACCTGAGCTCGACGAAATGACTTAGTCTCCTGAACTGAAATATCTGGTCTTGAGGGTCTTGAGGGCAGCTTTCAAACCTAAATACTAACCCTTAGACTCAATCTAATTGACCTTTAGATCTATACAAGGAGGTCAAAACAAATTTCCTAAAGGACATAGTGATCCTTGCCCAAATCAGTAATAGGGTGTTCCAACAATCTCTCCCTATTTGGGTTAGGATTACTATTTACAGACATTGGAAAAAATAAAAACATACAATGTAGAAATATAACCAAAAAAGCATTTCAGAAGCACAGATATAATCACAGATAGTCAGAAATTGGTATCACTGTCAGCTTACAAAATCATTCTTTCTCATTGCTCTTTTTGAGAACTATTTCTCTGTTAGGGTTAAGAGCTTCTTTCTTGGATCTTCTGTCATCATCTGCACCTAGAAAAGTTTGATGTTTTGTCCTGGGGACTACAACTTCTGGGTGCAGCTTCATATAACTTTCTGAGTCAAAGAATTTACTGGAAGAATATCTCTCAAGTTCTTTCTTTCTCTGTTCTGATAGAGTGGTGAAATTTGATGTGTCTCTTCCTTGTTCTCTAGCCTTTTTAATTTGATCTAATACAGCCAACTCTTTCATTCTGGCAGTCCATGAAGTGGGATTATTTTCAGGGTCTTCAAAAGGGACTGGAGATTCATATCTATTAGTTGACTCATCAGTAGGAGCTCTGGAAGAGACAAGATCTTTAAGCTTATAAGGGAAAAGACCAGAAGTAGAATCTGTAGGGCCTTGTCCTTCCCTTTGATAAGGATGTTGCCTGGAATATCCTTTAAAATACACTCTGAGTTCTCTTTGATTACCTCTGAACTGTCCTCTTCTTGGTTGGTAACCTCTAGACTGATTTCCTCTTTGCTGAGATCTTCCTTGAAATTGATATGAACTTTGGCTTCTAGCAGTAGATTGAAAGGCAGAACTTCCACCTGTACCTGCATCAGGTGAAGGAGGAGGAGGAGGAGGATTAAAAAGGGATGAACCTTTGTCATACTTCCTTTTCTTTTTCATGGCTTTCAGCTGATTTCTGGAGTACTGCATCCATGGTTCTGTAATCTGGCAATCATGTAATATATAATAAGGAACATCATTTGCATCTTTAACCTTCTCTGGGGGAACTCTCTTCATGGCCTTGCTTCTTGCTTTCCTTTTCCTTGCAATTATTGCTGAGGAATCATCAGAGTCAGTTCTAAACTGATCACTGTCTGAACATTGTGGATTAGCATACAATGCATTAATCCTTTTGATATATTCTTTCCGTTGTTGAGACTGAGCAGAAGAAATAACAACAGGAACAGCAATAAGCTCAGATACAGCAGGCTCAAAATCAATTGCCTCTGTCATATACACATCCTCAGAAACTGAAACATCAACATCAGAACTAACTAAAACATCAACAGTAGCAGCAGCAATTTCAACATTGTCCATAGCCTGGACAGAATCTATAAAAGAGGCTAAAATGCTGGGCTCACAACAAGAAATAGGCACAATGGCCTTAGTAAGGTCTTCAGTATGCTGGTCTGGAAGGCAGCTGAAGTATACAGAATCAAATACTGATAGCAGTGACCTGAGGTCCACTGTAATGACTGCAACTGGAGCTTGAACTGGAGTTACTGCAACAGGCAATCTCTCAGCTTCATAAGGCATCTCCCCATGCCTAGATTCAGTGATAACTGGATCAAAGCACCCAGTAGAAGGGATTTCCTGAGGAGGAAGAATAGAGGATAGCCGGGCAGACAACTCCTGAACAGTTTTTAGAAGTGGAGCCAATGAAGTCTCCAGCAGTAGTGATAGCCTTGGAGCTATCAGCTCATATAGCTTGTCTGCAATAGCTGGAAGGTCTACATGCTCAAGAGGGACTTGAGTAGAGGTTGGGATGGATGTGGTAGAGACGAAAGTTGGAGCAGAAGGAGATGTTGTTGGAGAAACTATGGATGGTGGAAGTGATGGTTGAGATATTGGAATTGTGGAGATGAAAGATAATGGAGTGGAGATGGATGGTGTGAATGATGGTTGAGCAATGATTTCCTGAAGTAATTGTTAATAATAAGTGGATGATGATGGTGGCTCAAGAGGGGATGAAGGAGAATCATCCATATAGGAATCATCTAGAAGATTGAATGGTGGAATATGAGATGATGAATCAATGTCCATGTGTGGGTAGTGATGTAGTGGATGGAAGATTTCTTCAGTTGATGTTGGAGTTGGAGAAGGGATTGAAGTTGGAGATGGGATGGAAATGGGGGATGAAATTATGATAGTGGATGTGATTGTTGTTGATGAAACAATAGGTGGAGAAGGAGGAGATGATGAGGCAGGCAAATCTTCTGCAGGGGCATAAACCTGAGGGGAAGAGACTGAAATAGTCCTTGTGCCTGAAGAAGAGATTGCAGAGGCTCTGCTGGGCTTTACAATCTGCCTGCCCCATTTCCCAAATAGGCCACAGGTAAGCCTCTTGGAGGCATTGATGTGTATTCCATTGGACACAAGCAGGTAAGGGCATCTATTGTGAAGAAACAGCCCTAAAATCCTCCCAAAAATAACAAAATTCTTGTTAATTTTCTTCTTGATCAAATCAAAAAACACTTCTCCCCAGTTCAGCTGCTTCTTGTCCACCAAGGCACCCATCAAACAGAGCTGATACCTAGAGATGGTATCATGAGCAGAGTGTTTTGCCAACAACACTTTCCCAACTACATCAGCAAGAAATCTGTACTCAACTGACAGATTCTTCTTAAGCAATTTATTAGGGTTAGCTGCTGAATGGCTCATCCTCTCAAGCATAATTGAAAATTCTTCTCCAGAAAGCTCAATAGAATCTTCACTAGAATTTAATAGAAATACCTCTGTCGAAATAGCAGGTGTTAAAGGTACCTGAGTTCCTGAGATGGTTCTGATCACAGTGTTCTGATCCAGATTGTGGGCAGTATACACCCATTCCTTTATTTCATCTGCGGCCAATGTGATCCTTGTAGACATTATGTTAACTAACTGTTAGTCCTTGAAGAGTTCCAGAATGTCCTTGAATATTTTATTGCTGTTATCGAAAGAATCCATGTCTATATCAAAGCCAGTATCAAATTTCATGGCTGCCAAGATTGCGACTGAAACTGCCATTGATTCCTGCAAAAAAAATGAACAAACACAAGAGCAAGTGCAGAAAAGTTTGGAGGGAAAGAGAAATTCTGCAGAGAGTATGAAAGCGCAAAGGCAGAACGACGGCCGAAAAATGAGTTTTATATTAGGGTTCGACGCAGATAAGGAAAGATCGCTGAACTCCGTTCGACGATCTGGGCTTCTAACGGAAGCTGAAAGGTCATCAACATCGTCGATCTCCGTTCGACGATATTGGAGAGCGTCGAGATCCGTTCGATGATCGCTGACCGGAAGAAGATAGCTTAGTACTATCTGGAAAGTGCTGAACTCCATTCAATGATTTCTAAGAACGTCGATCTCCGTTCGATGATCTTTGGGAAAAATGTTGAGCACAGTTCAGAGACTAGAAACACCCTATAGATACAAAATAAAATCAAATTGTTTGCCTAGTCTTGGTCATTTTTAGATTTTTAAAATCTTGGATCTTATTTTAAACTTCCTCCATCTAACATTCCTAACTGATTCAGGAAGAATGTATGTTTCTTTTCATGTAAGGGTTTGGTGAAAATATCTCCCCCTTGCAAATCAGTTGGAATATATTGAAGTTCAATTTTGTTTTTCTCAACATTATCCCTTAGAAAGTGATGTCTAATTTCTATGTGTTTTGTCCTACTATGGAGGACTGGATTTTGTGCAATGGAAATAGCACTGGTATTATCACAAAATATTTTTGACTTCTCTAAGTTGTAGCCATAGTCTAGGAGCTGATTCTGAATCCACAAGATCTGTGAGCAATAACTACCTGCTGCCATATATTCACCTTCAGCAGTTGATGTGGACATAGATGTTTGTTTCTTGCAAAACCATGAGACAAGTCTGTCACCAAGAAACTGGCAAGTTCCACTGGTGCTTTTCCTGTCTATTCTGCATCCAGCATAATCAGCATCTGAAAATCCAGTTAAGTCAAATGCTGAATCTTTTGGATACCAGAGACCTAGATTTGAATAACTTTTCACATACCTAAGAATCCTTTTTACTAAGGTTAAATGTGACTCTCAAGGGCTCACTTGGAATCTAGAACATATGCATGTAGCAAACATTATGTCAGGTCTACTAGGTGTAAGGTACAATAAAGAGCCAATCATTGCTCTATATGTTATCTGATCAACAGATTTCCTATGTTCATCAGCATCTAATACAACATTAGTAGGTATAGGTGTTTTCATACATGATGCTTCAGACATACCAAATTTCTTAACCAATTCTTTTGCATACTTGGTTTGAGAAATAAATATGCCTTCAGTATGTTGTTTGATTTGCAATCCTAGAAAGAAGGATAGCTCACCCATGCTACTCATTTCAAATTTAGAATGCATTATGTTGGAAAACCTTCTGCACAAATTTGAATCAGTAGAACCAAATATAATATCATTTACATGGATTTATACTAGTAGGGTATGAGACTTATGGGTTCTAATAAAAAGAGTTTGGTCTACTCTACCCCTTATAAAATCATTTTTCAGAAGAAAGCATGTTATGTCTTATACCATGCTCTAGGAGCTTGCTTTAGACCATATAATGCTTTATGTAATTTGAAAACATGATCAGGATGAGTTTAAGAGATAAAACCTGGGGGTTGTCTGACATAGACTTCTTCTTTGATATCTCCATTGAGAAAAGCACTCTTTACATCCATCTGGTATACTTTGAATCCTTTGTGTGCTGCATAGGCTAGGAAGATTCTTATGGCCTCTAACCTTGCAACTGGTGCAAAGGTCTGGTCATAGTCTATCCCTTCTTCTTGAGAGTACCCTTGAGCAACTAGCCTTGCCTTGTTCCTTACAATGACTCCTTGATCATCCAATTTATTTCTGAACACCCATTTTGTTCCAACAGTGGAGTGATCCTTTGGCCTTGACACTAGTTTCCAAACTTTGTTCCTTTCAAATTGATGCAACTCCTCTTGCATTGCAATGATCCAGTGTGGATCTTGCTTTGCATCTTGAATGGATTGAGGTTCAATTTGAGAAAGAAAGCAAGTGTGCATCAGGTTTTGGTTGACCTGATTTCTAGTTTGCACACCAGCTGTGATGTCTCCAATCACTTGGGAGATTGGATGGTCTCTTGATGTTACTAAATCAACAGGAGATGTTGATTGTTCAGCAACCTGTGTTGTTGTTTCCTCTTGTGGTACAACAACTGGCTCTTCAAGAAGATTCTCTTCAAGATGTTGAATGACTTCTTCATCTTCACTGCTTTCATCTTTTTGAATAATTTATAACCTGTCCAAGTCTTCAGCAAGAGAGTGTACCTGCAAAGGTTCTATAGTAAAAGTATTCTTCTCCTTGAAAGACATGTTAGATTCATCAAAAGATATATGAACAGATTCTTCAATTTTGAGAGTAGATTTATTATATACCCTATAAGCTTTACTGATCATGGAGTATCCAAGAAACACTCCTTAATCAGCATTAGTTTGAAATTTTACTAAATATTTCTTGTCATTATTATGAATGTAGCAAATACAACCAAAGATTTTGAAGTATTCTACTTTAGGTTTCTTCCCTTTGAGTAATTCATAGGGAGTCTTGCCCTTCAGTTTATGTATTAAACTTCTATTCAACACATAGTTGGAGGTGTTCACTGCCTCTGCCCAAAAGGATAGAGGAAGGTGAGCATCTGACAACAATGTAGTAGCAGATTCAATAAGGGTTCTATTTTTCCTTTCAGCTACCCCATTTTGTTGAGGAGTTCTAGGAGCTGAGAAAGTGTGCCTGATCCCTTCACTCTGACAGAACTCTTGCATAATAAGAGAATCAAACTCTGTCCCATGATCACTTTTGATCAGGGCAATGCGAGTGTTGAACTCACTCTGTATGCATTTGAGAAACTCTGTCAAACACTTAAAGTTATCAGACTTCTTCCTCAGAAAGAACACCCATATGAATCTAGAGAAGTCATCTACAACCACTAAAGTATAGGATTTCCCTCCAAACCTTTGTACTGTAATGGGTCCAAAAAGGTCCATGTGTAACAGATACAAAATCCTAGGTGAATCAATCTTATTAAGTGATTTGGGACTATTTTTGGTTTGCTTGCCTAATTGACAAGCCCTGCAAAGTCCTTCCTTCTTGTAGGGGCCAGAATGTAATCCTCTAACAAGGTTGTCCTTGGATAACCTAGCAATGGTTATAAGGTTTATATGTCATAATCTTTTATGTCATAATTCATTAGGTCTACAAATAGAGTTGAACAAGCATATATCTACCTTAGTTGAAAGAAAATCTACAAGATAAATGTTACCTTTCCTATTACCTGTCAACACAGTTGTGTTGTCCTCTGATTTGATTTTGCATGAGGATTTGTTGAAAGTCACTTGATAGCATTCATCACACAGTTGACTGATACTGATTAAGTTGTGCTTTAGTCCTTCCACATAGGCTACTTTCTTGAAAGTGACTGTGCCAATCTGGACTTCACCATATCCTTTTGTTAGTCCAAAGTTTGAATCACCAAATATTACTTTGGGTCCAAGCTTGGCTTTGAAGGATGTGAAATTGTCCTTGTTTCCTATCATGTGCTTTGAGCACCCACTATCTAGATACCATTGCTGGTTTGATGTTGGATAGGTCTTCTCCTGCACATAAAATAATTTATTTGTTTTTGACCCAATTTACCTTGGGCCTAGGTTGATAACCTTTAAATTCTGAAATAAAAGACATCTCTGGTTGACTCTTATAGCCTTCAGGATTATATCTCCTAGGAGGTATTATCTATTCAGTATAAGGGTTAAACCTCTGAGATGTAGGACCTCTAGGATTGAAGTTTGATTTACCTTTGAAGGATTTTTCAAAACTCTGAGCTCTGTTCGACGATCTCTGAGCTGAGTTCGACGATCTTGGGTCAGATCGTCGAGCTTCGTTCGAAGATCGACTATGCCAGAGTTCAGGGTTCAGAAATCGTCGACCTGAGTTCGACGATTCAGCCTGAGATCGTTGAGCTCCATTCGGCGATCGTCGAGCTCCGTTCGACGTTTTCTATTGAACTTTTGTTTTCTTTAGTAAATTAGAATTCTTCCTAGCCACCTCTACAACTCCCTTACCTTTATTTGAGATAAACTTGATTGGGGTTGTTAATACTATGGGTTGGCTAGATGAGGCACCCAAGCCCAGTGTACTATTGAATCTTGAGTTCACTGTGCTTGTGATGTCCATTAGTTTGATACTTCTCCTATTAAGGGATTCTTCAAACTTTTTGGCCTCTGATAGCTCACTTCTCAGTGAAGCTATCTGCTCCCTATAGCATTCCAACTCCTCAGAGAGTTTGAGGTTTTCTGATTTTAAAGTGTTGTGTTCAGATAGCTTATTTCTGAGAGAAATGATTTTCTTCTCAGATTTTAATAAATCTAAACACAGTGCTTTAAACTCACACTTGAAGTACTCAGAATTAAAATCAAAAGAATTTATTACCTTATCCTCTTCAGATTGAGTCTTTGATTCTGACTCTGACTCTTCTACATCAGAATTTTATTGTGAGGCATTGATAGCCATCATGCAGAATTCTTTTTCATCAGCATCATCTTCATCATCACTAGAGCTGGATGAAGCTTCAGATTCTTCTTCTGTCTCACTCCAAGTTTCAGCAACAAACCCCTTCCTTTCTTTCCTGTCCTTCTTGTCCTTGTTTTTATTTTCTGGACAGTCAGGCACAATGTGGCCTGGTTTCCTGCATCCAAAACAAATAATCTCTTTGTTATTTGATTTGTCATACCTTGGCTTGTCATGCCCTCTGTATGATCTTTTCCTGAAATCCTTCCTGGCCATTTTATAAAACCTTCTGGCCAGTAAGCTTAGCAGCTCTTCATTGTCTGTGACCTTGTCTTCAGGCTGATCTTTAATATCTTTGAATGCTATTGATTTCTCTTTTTTGACTGCTGGTGAAGCAGCCTTCTGCTCTTCTTCTGTATTCTTGATGAGCAGCTCATAAGACTTGAGCTTGCCCAAGAGAGCTTCAGTTGTGATCTCATTTAGGCTTCTGGCATCCTTGATTGGCCAGATCCTTGAGTCCCAAGTGCTTGAGAAGCACATTTGGATTTTATCATTGAGCTCAGTCAATGAGATCTCTTTGTCCAATGTTTTCAGCTCATTGACTATGAGACTGAGTCTATTATACATATCTGCTACTAACTCAGCTTCTCCTTTCTTGAAGTTCTCATACTGAGTTATGAGATGCGATCTTCTATCTTTTCTCTCATTAGCAGATCCTGAGACTATCTCAGATAACTTTTCCCAGATGTCCTTTGCAGAGTTGCATTCAGCTACTTTTTGAAATATGTCATCAGACATGGTTTGTACCAAAATGTTCATTGCTTTGACATCTGCAACTTTCCATTTTTTGATTTCTGCATCTGTTCCTGAAGGAGGTGGAACAACACTTGTACTTGTATTTTCTGGGGGGCTTGGACACACTGTCAAAACAGAATTAAAGATATCTTCATCAATAGAATTCAAGTATAATCTTATCCTTGCCTTCCAAAATGCAAACTTAGATAGATTGCACACTGGAGGTCTGGTGCTAGCATAATCTTTGCTCTGTGCCATGGTTTTATATAAAGATAAATATAATACGAATAATAAAAATAAAAACCCTCTATGAAAGATTGATCTTATCAGAGATCTTTTGGTTCAGGTGTTAGCCTGAGGAACAATTAATCTGATGAGGAATTAGTTGAATAATAACTAACCTCTAGGGTCTGGTATTTTAACCAACCTGGCTCTGATACCAATTGAAAGTGGAGGATAAGATCTATCTTAACTCTAGCGGGGGGGGGGGGGGGGTGAATAGAGTATATTAAAATAATTTTCAAGATAAAAATTATTTGTAGTGGAAGACTTAATTTAAATAATATGTGTATAGTGTAACACCCCCCCTATCCGTCGCATATCATATAGCAGTAGGTCCGGTCGGGGCCCGACGCCATATACCACAGACAGACCGGGTGGTTACGTATGGAAACCATCCAACCAATCTCAACGTCCTACACAGAGCATTCTAGCGGAAGCAGTTTATATAGGTTGTAAACAAGAACCCAGCATTAGAGCACGAATGTCCACTATTGCAATAATTAGGAATGTATACAAAATACCCAAAATCGGCCTTAAGGCCTTACAGAATGTTTCACTTGAATAATACATGATTTACAAACCACGGCACGCAGGCCGGTCATACATGAATAAAGCAATAAACATTTTCATTCGAGCCTTCGAGGGCCGGCTTCGCAAAAAGGGCTTTAGCCCGCTATTGACCGCTTGGTCCAGCTGCACCTGCAAACAACAAACCACCGCACTGTGGCAAAACAAGGCAACTGTCAGCAATGCTGACCAAATTATAACGATCCCGCCCCCAACTCGGGGCGGCGATGCTCCTTCCCTGCATTTCATTAGCATAAGCGAGCAATGTAAATATAGTCATTTCATCACAGGCGGAGGCTCAACGGCCACACACCCCGTGCACTCAGGGCACATTCTTGGTGAACGCAGTCTAAGTCTGCCGACTCACCACCATCCCCTCTCGGACGGCCAAACAATGAGCAGTTTGTCTTCCTGGCATGGGTCACGGTAATTAAAACCATAGACTGCCGAAGACCCTCAACTATGCCAACGGCCCTAATCCGAACGACATAGAGTGGGTACGGTTCCATCTAACCCGTGCTCACAACGCAACGGTAATTTAAACCATATGCGCCCGCAACGGTAATTTAAACCATATGCGCAGGTCAAACTTCTCCCGAGTCCCATTTCCATCACAAGTCACATAACCCGGTTATGTTCAAGTTGGCTTTCAAGCCACCAAGTTGGCAAGATCTCGTATCCGCCCAGTTTTCCGGGTGCACCTTTGGGTTAGTCCCCAAGGCTTCCTGATGCAATCTACCGCGTAGAAAACTCGAAAAACAACCAATAGCATGGAGTCTTCTCCGGCCTTATGCAATGCAACATCACCGATCCAGAATAACATGTCCGGGTAGGCTTCACACATCATGCCTATGTCCATTCTCGCATACGGACTCTAAACAACGGGGACTTCACATATCTACCCGAAGGAACGCCTCCAACTCTCCGCAAACTCGCGAGAGCGGGCTTCCTATGCAAAGAAAGAGAGCGACTCATGCTCAAGTTGAGTATCGTTACCCTTGCGTTCCTCTTTGGCACCATCGGAAAGTAATCGGATGGAAATGACCGCACTAGCGTTGCCTCAGCGGATCCGGAGTCGGCTTGCGATTCGGAGCTCCGAAGCTCCTCCAATGGCGGATCTAGCTCCTTCTTCTTCACTTAGCTCTCCTCCCTCTCTAAGACTTTAGAAAGAGATCACTTAAGAAAAAGTGAGGGTTTTCTAAGTCAAAACCCGGGTATATCCCTTCAGGAACAACCCCCAGCCGTTGGATCTTCAGTCAAAGAAATGAACGGCTTTGATTCGAGACTGAAATGCCCAATCTGGACCGAACACGGCCTGGAACATGCCCTTGTCCAGGGCCGTGTGCCTCATTCGCCGTCAAAATCGAATCACCTGGAACCTCACACGGGAATCGAACACGCCCGTGTTCGAGCTGACACGCCCGTGTTCCACCTGACACGACCGTGTAGCCGGCCGTGTACCCCATGATTTTTGCCCGTTTTCAACCCGAGCACTGCACGGGTTCTAGGACACGCCCGTGTCCATGCCCGTGTCACCTTGACACGCCTGGGCTGCAGGCCGTGTACACGGTCTCGACACTCCGCAGCTAAGTGTCGACACGGGTCGACACGCCCTGCGGCACTCCCGTGTCGCAGGCCGTGTGCCTAGTCTCGACACATTGTCGACACCAAAGTGTCGACTTCGCGGGACGAGTGTCGACACGGGTGGACACGCCCTGCGACACGCCCGTGTCGCAGGCCGTGTGCCCGGTCTCGACACAACGTCAAAGCACTGTGTCGACTTCACGGCTAAGTGTCGACACGGGTCGACACGCCCTGCGACACGCCCGTGTCGCAGGCCGTGTGCCCAGTCTCGACACAATGTCGAGACCAAAGTGTCGACTTCACGCCTTAGTGTCGACACAGGCTTGACACGCCCTGGGACACTCCCGTGTCCCAGGCCGTGTGCCTACAGCCAGAACTCAAACTGGCCCAAACCATCCCCCTTTGCTCCTTTGAGTTTCGGGGCGTTACAACTCTACCCCTCTTAAAAGAATTTCGTCCACGAAATTACATAAAGGAAAAACATGTACAAAACCAAAATTTGTACCTGAGCAGAAAAACTCCGGATACTCGTCAAGCATCGTCTGCTCTCGCTCCCAAGAGAGCTCCTCATGACCGCAATTGTCCCAACGTACCTTGACCATCCTGATCTCTTTATTGCGTAGCCGCTTGACTTCCGAGTCCTCAATCCGCACGGGCTTGACTTTTGTTGTTAGCCCACTATCCACCGGCACTTGATCGACCGCGATCACTTGCGTAGGCTCTTGCACCACCTTCCGAAGTTCCGAAATATGGAATACATCGTGTAAACCACTAAGCTCCACTAAAAGCTTCAACCTATAGGCCGCTTCTCCAACTCGCTCCAGAACCTCGAACGGTCCAAGGTATCTTGGGCTTAGCTTTTTCAACCGCCGCACCCGCGAGACACCCTTGAATGGATTGATCTTTAAGTATACATAATCGCCCACAGCGAACTCCACGTTCCTTTGCTTGGCATTATAGTACTTTGCTTGCCGGTCCTGAGCGATGAGCAACCTCTCCCAAATGGTTCTCACCAAAGAAGTAGCACCCTCTACTTCCGATCGCTTATACAAATTTGACTCACCCGTTTCTATCCAAGACAACGGCGTGCGACATCTTCTACCATATAGGGCCTCAAAGGGCGCCATCTGAATACTCGCTTGGTAGCTGTTGTTGTATCCGAACTCCACCAAATAAAGGTTGTCTTCCCATTGCTTTCCGAAATCCAAGACACACATGCGAAGCATGTCTTCCATGGTTCTATTGACCCTCTCGGTCTGCCCTTCCGTTTGCGGATGGAAGGCTGTGCTGAACTTCAACTTAGTTCCCAACATTTGCTGCACCAGCCTCCAATCATTGGACGTGAACCGCTCATCTCGGTCACTCACGATGCTGCGGGGCACACCATGAAGCCGAACTATATTATCCACATAAAGCTTTGCCAGCTTCTCCACCGGATCATCCTTCCTATGCGGAATAAAATGCGACACCTTCGTTAATCGATCAACAACCACCCAAATGGCGCCGTTCCCCTTTTGCGACCTTGGCAAACCGTGCACAAAGTCCATAGAGATGTCGTCAAATTTCCACTCCGGAATAGGCAAGGACTTAAGAAATCCTCCCGGCTTTTGGCACTCCGCCTTTACCAAGGCGCAGGTTTGGCACTTCGCTACGTATAGCGCCACATCCTTCTTTAAACCCGGCCACCAAAACAGTTTCTTTATATCGCGGTACATCTTCGTGCTCCCTGGGTGAATCGAGTACTTGGTATGGTGCGCCTCGTACAACAACTCCACCCGTAGATTGCCCACACTTGGGACGCACAAACGACTGTCTTTCCACAGCAATCTGTCCTCCACAACGAATTGGGAATTTGACCGATGCAGAGCCTCTATCATGAACTGCTTCATATGAGCATCCATATCCAAAGCCTGCCGAATCCGATCAGCCAGGTCATATTGGACTTCAGTCCAATTCAGCACTACTTCAGCACTAGATTGTCTATCCACACAAACAATCTCCAATGCCTCCAACTCCCGCACCAATCGCTCATCATGCACCGATAGCCAATTGGCTTGAGCTGGGGCTCGGCGACTCAACGCGTCCGCAACCGCATTCCCTTTGCCAGGCACGTAGTGGATCTTGAAAGTATAGTCCCCCAGGAACTCCATCCACCTACGCTGCCGCATATTCAGATCCTTCTGATCTATAAGATACTTCAGGCTCTTGTGATCGGTGTAGATATCAATCTTCACACCGTACAAATAGTGTCTCCACAGCTTCAAGGCAAAAATCACGGCCGCTAACTCCAAGTCATGGACCGGATAATTTCTCTCGTGCACTTTTAGCTGTCTCGAGCCATAAGCTATCACGCCTCCGTGCTGCAGTAGCACACAACCTAAACCGCTGCCCGAAGCATCGCTATATAACTCATAGCCTTCGGTTCCACATGGCGAACTCAGCACAGGCTCCGTGGTCAACCGACACTTCAATTCCTCAAAAGCTCGCGTGCACTCCGGCGTCCAAACGAACTTATTCTCCTTCCTCGTCAAAGTAGTGAGAGGTAGCGCTATCCGCGAGAAGTTCTCTACGAAGCGCCTATATTAACCGGCAAGCCCCAAAAAGCTCCGGACTTCTGCTACCGTAGTAAGCTCAGGCCACTCCCGTATCGCAACAATCTTCGCCGGATCCACAGCAATACCCTCTCCACTCACTATATGCCCGAGGAACGCCACTGAGGACAGCCAAAACTCGCACTTCGAGAACTTGGCATACAACTGATTTCTCCTGAGTGTCTCCAACACCAAATGGAGATGCTTGAAGTGATCCTCCTCACTTTGCGAGTACACCAAAATATCGTCGATGAAGACGATCACGAAATGGTCCAGGTACTCCCTGAACGTCCTGTTCATCAAATCCATGAATACTGACGGCGCATTAGTCAGCCCAAACGGCATGACCGTAAACACATAATGCCCGTATCTCGTACTAAACGCTGTCTTCGGGATATCACTCTCCCTTATCCGCAGCTGATAGTACCCAGCCTTGAGATCCAACTTCGAGTACACCGTCGACCCGACTAACTGATCGAAGAGATCATCAATCCGGGGGATCGGGTACTTGTTCTTCTCCGTCAGCTTGTTTAGCTCCCGATAATCAATACATAGCCTCAAGCTTCCGTCCTTCTTCTTAACAAAGAGGACCGGTGCGCTCCAAGGCGAAGAACTCGGGCGCACATACCCTTGCTCCAACAACTCTTGCAGTTGAACTTTCAGCTCCGCCATTTCCTTAGGCGCTAGCCGATATGGAGATCGTGACACAGGCTTTGCACCTGGCACTAGCTCGATCGTAAAATCTATCTCCCGTTGAGGCGGGGCTCCAGGAAGATCTGCGGGGAACACATCAGGGTATTCCGATACCACTGAAATACAATCCAACGCGGGCTTCGGCTTTGCAACCTCCACTAGTGTAAAGAACAGTTCTGCTCCAGCACGAACCGCCTTCACCACCTGAAGAGCAGACATCAATGTCTTGCTCGACCCCTTTAAGCCCGTAAAAGTCGTCTCACGACTTGCTCCCAGCTTGACTTCCTTGCTACCGCAATCTATATGGGCCTGCTGCTCCGAGAGCCAGTCCATGCCAAATATGACGTCGAACTCCACCAACGGAAGTAAGGACGCCCGCAGGTCAAACTCCTGCTCTCCAATACGAATCTTAACATCGCAGATCCTATCCGCTCGCATCGAACACCCATTTGGCAACAACACGTCCAACTTATCCTTCGCCATCGAAGAAGGGACTCCGATGCGTAATATAAATCCTTCGGACAAGAAGGAGTGTGAAGCTCCCGTATCAAAGAGTGCTTGTGTCGGATTTTCACAAATCAACACAAATCCTAAACAAGTAGTGGTAAGGTAACATGTGCATAACAAGCATATAAAGGAATTGACTTGCTATAAATTAAACCGTACCTGTCACCACGTCAGCTTGTTTAATGGCTTCCTGTTGGCCAAGATTGTAGACCCTTGGTTGGGCCGGAGCATAATGGGATGCGGTCGACTCCACCGCCTTACCCTTTTCTTCATAAGTGGCTCCCGGCCTCCTCTCGGACTTAGGACGTCCGCTCCAACAATCACGGGCAAAGTGCCCAGTCTTTCCGCATGTAAAGCACGCACCCGGGGTCCGACCCGCAGTCGCCCCAGAAGCGCCAGAAGGAGCTGGACCCGAAGTCCTAAGCTTCTTAAAGAATCTTTGATAGCCAGACTTTGAAGTAGTCGGCACTTTGAACCCAGATTTCTTCTCACCCAAGCTTTTCTTTGCCTGCACATTCTTCATGTCCTTCTCCAAGGACCGGGCAGTATTGACCAAGGTTAAGAAACCCTGCGTCATCGGCCCCGAAAGTAATAGTCTCAACTCATCTCTCAGACCTTCGTAGAAGCGATTAGTCTTGCGCTTCTCATCCATGATGGTAGAGCTCGCATAACGACTCAACCGCGTAAACTCGTGGAGATATTCATCCACGCTCCTCTCACCCTGCACCAACTTCAGGAACTCATTCTCCAACGCTATCTTCTGCGTCAAAGGAAGGTATCTAGCCAAGAACAATCTCGAGAACTCCTCTATCGAGACATCACTAAGTTGCCT
This sequence comes from Platanthera guangdongensis, assembly GCA_039583875.1. Classification (NCBI taxonomy): domain Eukaryota; kingdom Viridiplantae; phylum Streptophyta; class Magnoliopsida; order Asparagales; family Orchidaceae; genus Platanthera; species Platanthera guangdongensis. The sequence goes on along the minus strand of CM077158.1, from coordinate 142,616,458 downwards.
ACCTCTCAGTAAGTGCAGCTCCAATCCTTCCCACCACATCCTTGCTTCGCCGTCCAAAAGTAACGTAGCGATGGTGGTCATTTGCCACTCCTCCGTCTCCGTCGCTGTCATGACTCTCTTCACCCTGGAGAGCCAGTCTTCAGCCTGAGATGGGGTTCCCAACCCCGAGAATAACGGAGGGTTAAAGCTCATTACATGCTTCAACTGCCTCTCAGTTGCCCTCCTTGGCACTATTGGTTCCACAATCACTTGTTCCACCCTCCTCGGCTCAGCCTCTCGCAGAGGTACTTGCTCCATCGCAGGAGCGGGATGCTGCGCTTGCCTCAATATGCTGCGCATTTATCACGGCCAACACCGCTTCAGCCACCAATCGTATATTTTCAGCCGACAGAGGTGTTGCAGGAGCAACATCCGGTGCACTACTTGCCTCAGAAACTCGGCGTTCTGATGGCCCAACACCACTTCTGGTCACATATAGTGGTACAAAACACCGTTAAGCGACCACATAACATTGCAAACAACAATTATAGGAACACGCATGTTCCTCAAACACGAGTATTTTCATTCCTAAGTGGACATTCATGGGTTCTTTTACCATTATAACGATGACGCACACAATGTGCTCACCACCCCTTAAAAAGAATTCGCCCACGAATTCAATTTAAGCCCGACCAAAACCAGTAGTCTGATACCAAATTGTAACACCCCCCCTATCCGTCGCATAGCATATAGCAGTAGGTCCGGCCGGGGCCCGACGCCATATACCACAGACAGACCGGGTGGTTACGTATGGAAACCATCCAACCAATCTCAACGTCCTACACAGAGCATTCTAGCGGAAGCAGTTTATATAGGTTGTAAACAAGAACCCAGCATTAGAGCACGAATGCCCACTATTGCAATAATTAGGAATGTATACAAAATACCCAAAATCGGCCTTAAGGCCTTACAGAATGTTTCACTTGAATAATACATGATTTACAAACCACGGCACGCAGGCCGGTCATACATGAATAAAGCAATAAACATTTTCATTCGGGACTTCGAGGGCGGGCTTCGCAAAAAGGGCTTTAGCCCGCTATTGATCGCTTGGTCCAGCTGCACCTGCAAACAACAAACCACCGCACGGTGGCAAAACAAGGCAACGGTCAGCAATGCTGACCAAATTATAACGATCCCGCCCCCAACTCGGGACGGCGATGCTCCTTCCCTGCATTTCATTAGCATAAGTGAGCAATGTAAATATAGTCATTTCATCACAGGCGGAGCCTCAACGGCCACACACCCCGTGCACTCAGGGCACATTCTTGGTGAACGCAGTCTAAGTCTGCCGACTCACCACCATCCCCTCTCGGACGGCCAAATAATGAGCAGTTTGTCTTCCTGGCATGGGTCACGGTAATTAAAACCATAGACCGCCGAAGACCATCATCTATGCCAACGGCCCTAATCCGAACGACATAGAGTGGGTACGGTTCCATCTAACCCGTGCTCACAACGCAATGGTAATTTAAACCATATGCGCCCGCAACGGTAATTTAAACCATATGCGCAGGTCAAACTTCTCCCGAGTCCCATTTCCATCACAAGTCACATAACCCGGTTATGTTCAAGTTGGCTTTCAAGCCACCAAGTTGGCAAGATCTCGTATCCGCCCAGTTTTCCGGGTGCACCTTTGGGTTAGTCCCCAAGGCTCCCTACTGCAATCTACCGCGTAGAAAACCCGAAAAAACAACCGATAGCACGGAGTCTTCTCCGGCCTTATGCAATGCAACATCACCGATCCAGACTAACATGTCCGGGTAGGCTTCACACATCATGCCTATGTCTGTTCTCGCATACGGACTATAAACAACGGGGACTTCACATATCTACCCGAAGGAACGCCTCCAACTCTCCGCAAACTCGCGAGAGCGGGCTTCCTATGCAAAGAAAGAGAGCGACTCATGCTCAAGTTGAGGATCGTTACCCTTGCGTTCCTCTTTGGCGCCATCGGAAAGTAATCGGATGGAAATGACCGCACTAGCGTTGCCTCCGCAGATCCGGAGTCGGCTTGCGATTCGGAGCTCCGAAGCTCCTCCAATGGCGGATCTAGCTCCTTCTTCTTCACTTAGCTCTCCTCTCTCTCTAAGACTTTAGAAAGAGATCACTTAAGAAAAAGTGAGGGTTTTCTAAGTCAAAACCCGGGTATATCCCTTCAGGAACAACCCCCAGCCATTGGATCTTCAGTCAAAGAAATGAACGGCTTTGATTCGGGACTGAAATGCCCAATCTGGACCGAACACGGCCTGGCACACGCCCGTGTCCAGGGCCGTGTGCCTCATTCGCCGTCAAAATCGAATCACCTGGAACCTCACATGGGTATCGAACACGCCCGTGTTCGAGCTGACACGCCCGTGTTCCACCTGACACGGCCGTGTAGCCGGCCGTGTACCCCATGATTTTTGCCCGTTTTCAACCCGAGCACTGCACGGGTTCTAGGACACGCCCGTGTCCATGCCCATGTCACCTTGACACGCCTGGGTGATAATACGTTTGCAGTCAATTTTATTAGGATATTTTCGGGGTTTTAAAGCCAATCATGTCTTGTAAAGTATTTGTTTTGATTCCCCTTTGTATATATTTTTGTCGCTAATGCATTTTTTCTGCTTTTTGCAGGTTTTCACGGCTTTCAGCCGAATTTTGCTGTGACACGCCCCAAGGTCACGCCCTACCAGGGCGTGTACCTAGGGCGTGTAACCCAGAGGAATGAAGCAATTGGTCCGAAACTGCATTCTGTGGAAACTTAGTGTACACGCCCTCGGTCACGCCTGTGACACACCCGACACGGGCGTGTACTATAGGCGTATCCCCAGGTTCCGAGGAATCGCCGCAGCGCGCTCGTCTTTCCCGCTCCACTGCCGCACCGAAAGTGTCATGCCCCAGGGTCACGCCTGACCCGGGCGTGACATATGGGCGTGTACTTCAGCAATTCCGCCCGTCACCTCCAGCATTCAATTTCAGCTCCCAAAGTCACGCCGCAATGAACACGCCCCAGGGTCACGCCCTACCAGGGCGTGACCTGTGGGCGTGTACCGCAACAACTCCGTCAGAATTCAATTCCTGCCCGAAAAAGTCGCGCCGAATGTGTCACGCCCCAGGGTCACGCCCGACCAGGACGTGACAGGGGGGCGTGACCCGACCCGAAAAATTCTATAAATAGAGCCCAACTCCAGGGGTTTTAGGACAACTTTTCGCTTTGAGAGGGGAGGTTCTGTCCTTTGTATTTCTGAACTTTTTAAGCATGTCTTTCCATTTTTAGTTCGTAGCTCTAGCTTTATGCTTTCCCTGTATTAGCTCCTAGTTTATTTCTGTAGTATGATGCTAATGATAATGTAGTTTCCTTCTCATGTTCTTGTAATCTCTGGTTTTCAAGCTGTAAGATCACTGTTTCTATTAATAAAAATTGTTGTTTTCTTTTACGCTTCTGCTCCATTTTCAGTATTTTTCTTCTACTCATCCCCCCGCTTCCACCTCACCATGATTAACTAATCCTCCATGTACTCGATCTTAATGATCCGAGGTTCGAGTGATTAGGTTATGATGCTTTGAATCTTACCTTTTCTTTTTAGGGTTTAGCTTTGAATTACTCTTGATTTATCACGGGTTGGAGGTATATTATCGATATATACTCTCCACCTTTGCTTTCATTCTGGGCTAGCCGAGAGGCCGAAAGTTTGAAATGAGCACTCAAGAGTAAAGGGAGTTGTTCGCACCCCTCGAGAGAGGCAGACGATCAAATCTCCCGGATTGGAGTAAAATCCATTAGAGGGGTTCACCGCGTAAAGCGAGTTTTTAGGCCTCCGATTTAGGCGAAAGTCGGTCGGACCTTCCTAAACTCAGTTAGGCACGGCCTTCGAGAGAAGCGTGTCAATATTCATGGAACCTCCACGGTCAAAGACCTTTACCCTAATTAGCTTAGGTTTATTTATCGTATTTTTCTAACCACTCTTGCCGAGGTGATTTCTGATCGAGTGCATTTTCCCTTCATTGTTACCAAGCTTAAGTTAATCGCTCTTTAGCTCTCTTTATCTTTTCATGCAAGTAGTTCTCTTCCTTTAGTACATTTAGCTTAAGAAAACCTTATTTTTCCGTCGATAAAATAATAGATTTCGTGTGAGTAAGCTTACTCAACTGTTCCCGGATTTCAATACGACACTTGTGTCCCCTAGCTGCATTTCGATAGGTATACTTGCCTTGATGAATTGTTAGTTTGGTTATTCTCTCTCCTTGCAGATATCTAAGAGACAATCAAGTTTTTGGCGCCGTTGCCGAGGAAGCAACGCTTGTTGATAAATTGAAAACGCGAATATATTAATTTTATCACTTCTCTTTCTCAGCCTCCTTCTTAAATTTTTTCCGCCTACTCACTTGAGTTAAATGGCTGGATTTTATTAAGTGTGTGTATTTTTAATTTTTCCGCCTACTCACTTGAGTTAATTGGCTGGTTTTATTTCAAGCAAGTGTGCGTATTTTATTTTTTCGCATACTCACTTGAGTTAATTGGCAGGCTTTATTTCAGTAGAGTGTGTTTACTTTCTGTCGAGTGGGTGTGTTTTAATTTTCTGTCGAGTGCGTGAGTATAGCTTTTAATTTCCGCCTACTCGCACAGAGATAAATGGCTGGATTTTAATTACCGCATTCGTAATAGAAACCCACATCACAAAATTTTCTACACCACCTAACTCTCTCGAAAAGGGCAAAGTGGCTCTAAATGCCACTATCTTGTCTAGTACCTTGCGAACCCTTCACCGGGTAGCCCTTGGGAAGTTCGGGAGTTAAAACATAAAAAAATCTATTTCAAAAAATTTTTCCAACTTCATTAGCTCTTTTACTTTTTAGTCTTGCTTCTCCTCTCTTCTTCTAGTGTATGACCCGCGAAAGTCCGTCGGTTACTTTGGACCTGGACCACGAAATTGAGCGTACTCTTCGGAGAAGATCGCGATTTCAAGGCCCTACTACCCAAGTGCCGGTTGAGGATTCCGAGTCATTTTCTACCTTAAGAATGGCAGAACCCAACGTGGAGGAAGTCGTGCAAAGGCCTATGTCCTATTATGCACGACCAAATCTCGAGGGTACAGAAACTAGTATAGTTCGCCCTGCAATAAATAATAATAATTTTGAACTAAAGCCTAGCATAATTCAAATGGTGCAGCAGTATGTGCAATTTGACGGGCTTCAAGATGAAGACCCGAACGCACACATAGCCAGCTTTCTTGAGATTTGTGACACCTTCAAGATAAATGGTGTCACAAATGATGCTATTAGGCTAAGATTATTTCCTTTCTCTCTTAGAATTAAGGCTAAGCAGTGGCTGAACACCCTTCCTAAAAATAGCATAACTACTTGGACGCAATTAACTGAAAAATTTTTGGCCAAGTATTTTCCGCCTGCTAAAACTGCTAAACTTAGGAATGACATTTCTGCCTTTGGACAAATAGACTCAGAGACCCTTTACGAAACCTGGGAAAGATTTAAAGAATTATTAAGACGATGCCCACATCACGCTCTGCCTGTATGGTTGCAGGTGCAGACGTTTTATAATGGGCTAAATCAAAGCACGAAGCTAATGATAGACGCAGCTTCTGGCGGTACTTTAAACCATAAGACCCCGGAAGCAGCTCTTGAGCTGTTTGAAGACATGGCCATGAACACTTACCAGTGGAATGTGCCTAGGTCCCGCCCAAACAAACCTGCACGTCTCTTTGAAGTGGACAACGTCTCACAACTCGCACTGCAAGTTGAAATATTAAGCAAAAAAATTACGGAGATGACTGCTGCCTCCGCCCCTCAGGTATGGGAATCTGCAACTCCTCCCGCCGAACATTTGGATTATGTAAATAATATGCCTAGAACTGCTTTTAATAATTTTTCTGCTGCGAATTATCATCCTCCTGGTTTTAATTTTCCGAATAGTTATAATCCTGCGTTAAGAAATCATCCGAATTTTTCGTGGAGCAATCCATCGAATGTTGTGCGCCCGCCACCGCAAAGTGATTTTTCTGCTCCACCACCACCTCCTCAAAGTTTTCCAAAACCTCCAAATTTGGAGGAAGTGTTTTCAAAATACATGAATGCTAATGACGCTACGATTAGGACCTTAACCGGAAGTGTTAAAAACATAGAAAATCAGGTAGGACAGCTCGCTAAAATGATTTCTGAGCGACCCGTAGGGTCTCTTCCTTCAAATACCGAGCCCAATCCGAGAGAGCAAGCGAAAGCTATAACTCTTCGGTGTGGTAAGAAAGTTCCTGGTATGGTAAGTGAAAAACCCGAGGCAAGCTCCGCTCCCGTTTTTAAAAATCAAAGCTCCGTTCCCGTTTTAAAAATTCCACCCTCTGCCGAAGAAATTATCACCCCTATCGTAGAAAAAGAACTCACTCCACCACCCACCTTTAAAAATAATCCATCCCCGCCATACCCTTCCGAACTTAATAAACAACGACAGGATGATCAATACACCCGTTTTTTGGAAATGTTTAAGCAAATCCATGTAAATCTGCCTTTCCACGAAGCCATATCCCAGATGCCGAAGTACGCAAAATACCTTAAGGACCTCCTAACTAACAAGAAGAAGTTAGAGAACCTTTCTCATGTCACGTTAAATGCCGCGTGCTCGGCGGTTTTGACAAACGGATTACCGAAAAAAATCAGTGACCCGGGTAGTTTCTCTATCCCGTGTGTCTTCGGTGATCTCTTTGTCAAACACGCTTTAGCCGACTTAGGTGCGAGTATTAATCTTATGCCCCTCTCGTTGTTTAAAAAGTTAGGAATTGGTAGTCTCAACCCCACACGAATGAGTATCCAGCTAGCCGACAGGTCAGTCAAATACCCGTTAGGAATAGTGGAGGACGTCCTAGTCAAAGTTGACAAGTTCATCTTCCCGGTGGACTTTGTCATTTTAGACATCGAAGAAGACGTCGAGGTTCCCCTGATCCTTGGCCGACCCTTCCTTGCCACCTCCCGAGCTATCATTGATGTAAGCAATGGTAAGCTCTTCCTTCGAGTGGGCGACGATGAGGTAACTTTCTCTATCACCCCCTCGATGAAGAACACACTAGCTAATGATGACTCCTGTTTTTTCATGGATACCGTAAGTGAAGAATCCTTCTCTCCCACCTCTGATTTTGAAAAAGAATTTTCCAATTTTTGTTCCTCTCCTACTCTTCCAACTGAATCTCTACACCTAGGTGAAGAATCCTCCACCCGCCCCTCTGATTTTGAAAAAGAATTTTTTGATTTCTGTTCCTCTTCTACTTTTCCAACTGAATCGCTGCACGAAGCCTCCATGGCCGCTAGCAACACCCCTTTTAATTTTACATATAAAAAAGTGTACGAGGACATAGTTTTTGAAAAAGAACAAATTTCCAAGACCTCATATGATGACCCCCCTACCTTGGAACTGAAAGAACTACCAGAGCACCTTCAATACGCTTTCTTAGAAAAGGACTCTAAGCTGCCTGTCATAATTTCGGCCTACCTCACGGATGCACAAAAGAATAAACTTCTTTCAATTTTACAAAAGCATCGCCAAGCTATTGCTTGGCAGATATCTGATATCAAGGGCATAAGCCCATCTTTCTGCACTCATAAAATCTTAATGGAAAATAATTCTCTTAACTCTATACAACCTCAGCGCCGTATAAACCCAAACATGAAAGACGTAGTTAAGGGCGAGGTTATGAAATTGTTAGACGCAGGAATTATCTATCCTATATCCGACAGTAAGTGGGTTAGCCCAGTACAGGTAGTACCAAAGAAGGGAGGGATAACGGTCGTAAGTAATGAAAATAATGAATTAATCCCGACTCGGATGGTGACCGGATGGCGAATGTGTATAGATTACCGTAAGTTGAATGACGCCACCCGCAAGGATCACTTCCCCTTGCCGTTCATTGATCAAATTTTAGAACGACTTTCCGGACATAGCTTTTATTGTTTTCTCGATGGCCTCTCGGGGTATCTTCAAATCCCCATCTCCCCCGAGGACCAGGAGAAAACTACGTTTACTTGTCCCTTCGGCACCTTCGCCTACCGAAGAATGCCGTTTGGATTGTGCAATGCGTCGGCTACATTCCAACGATGTATGCTCGCCATCTTTGACAAGTACGTAGAAAGCATTATGGAAGTCTTCATGGATGATTTCTCCGTCTTCAGGAATTCCTTCGATAGTTGCTTAGAGAACCTCGAAAAAGTCTTAGAGCGATGCGAAGAAACTAACCTCGCCTTAAATTGGGAAAAATGTCATTTTATGGTAAGGGAAGGGTTAGTTTTGGGACATAAAATTTCTGAAAGGGGTATTGAAGTAGACGTTGCGAAAATAGAAGTTATCGAGAAACTGCCGCCACCTACGAACATAAAAGCCATAAGAAGTTTCCTGGGTCATGCGGGTTTCTACCGCCGCTTCATAAAGGACTTTTCCAAAATCACCAAGCCCCTTACCCATCTCTTAGAAAAAGACGCCCCATTCATCTTTGATGACCTCTGTCTAGCTGCCTTCAATTTAATAAAAGAAAAATTAGTTAATGCGCCAATCATGATAGCTCCGGTGTGGGATCTTCCTTTTGAAATAATGTGTGATGCGAGTAGTTATGCGGTGGGAGCCGTACTAGGTCAACGTATTTCCAAAAACTTCCACCCCATTTATTACGCTAGTAAAACACTCACATCTGCACAGGAAAATTACACCACCACCGAGAAAGAGCTCTTAGCTGTAGTATTCGCATTTGACAAATTTCGCCCTTATATCACTCTTTCGAAAATTATAGTTTTTACGGACCACTCGGCCCTCAAATATCTTCTCTCTAAAACGGATGCCAAGCCTCGCTTGATTCGCTGGGTCTTACTCCTCCAGGAGTTTGACTTAGAGATCCGTGATAAGCGAGGTGCCGAGAACTTGGCCGCCGACCACCTTTCGCGCCTAGACAACCCGTTTATAGAACAATTAGATGAAAATTCTTTTCATTACTATTTCCCTGATGAGAAGCTTTTCGTAATTAACACATCTACTTCTCCTTGGTTTGCCCGCATCGCTAACTATCTAGTGGCCCGTGTGCTCCCAAAAGAGTTTTCATCTCAGCAAAAGAAGAAATTCTTTTCTGAGCTGAAGAACTACTTTTGGGAGGACCCGCATCTTTTTAAAGTCTGTGCAGACCAAGTGATCAGGAGGTGTGTTTCCTTGGATTAAGGATTAGATATTATTAAACATTTGCATGAAGGACCGACAGGTGGGCACTATCAAGCTGCTCGCACCGCTCACAAAGTGTTAAGCGCGGGTTTTTACTGGCCCAGCCTGTTTAAAGACGCGCATGCATTTGTGAGTAGGTGTGATAGTTGCCAACGGTCGGGGAATATTTCGAATAAAAATGAAATGCCACAAAATTATTTTCTAGAGTGCGAAGTTTTCGACCTCTGGGGGATTGATTTTGTTGGTCCTTTTCCTTCTAGCTTCGGGAATAAGTATATTTTAGTTGCCGTTGATTATGTTTCACGTTGGGCCGAAGCCCAAGCTCTTCCTACGAATGACGCCCGAGTCGTAGTTAATTTCCTCAAAAAATTATTTTCTCGATTCGGTACGCCGCGCGCTATCGTTAGTGATAGGGGTTCCCATTTCTGTAACGCACAATTTTCAAAAATCCTAACTAAATATGGCGTTACTCATAAGCTTTCCACTGCCTACCACCCCCAAACTAACGGACAAGTCAAAATAGTGAATAGAGAAATAAAAAGAATTTTAGAAAAGACTGTTTCAACATCTAGAAAAGACTGGTCCGCCAAATTAGACGATGCTCTATGGGCCTACCGAACAGCGTACAAAACCGCCCTCGGCTGTACGCCATATCGGTTGGTTTATGGAAAATCGTGTCATTTACCCGTAGAGTTAGAACACCGCGCCTTTTGGGCCTTGCGTTTTTTAAACTTCGATCCCCACTCTGTCGGCGATTTTCGAAAATTTCAACTTAACGAACTCGACGAGTGGCGCTCTTACGCGTATGAAAATAACAGACTTTATAAAGAGCGGACGAAGCGTTTACACGATCGGCATCTTAGGCACCCAAAAATCTTTAAGCCAGGCGACCAAGTGCTTCTTTATAACTCTCGTTTACGTTTATTCCCGGGTAAATTAAAATCACGTTGGTCTGGGCCTTTTACTGTTTTAGAAGTCTTTTCTTATGGTATTGTTTTAATTTCTCACCCTGATAAGGGTACTTTCAAAGTGAATGGTCAGCGTCTTAAACTGTATTTCTGTGATGATGTCAGTCTCAACCCTGTTAACTCTATCTTTCCGGTCCTGACATTTGATTAATCTGAACATTATTTTACTCACAAGCTTTGACATTTATTCGAACTTATTTTTAAAACAATATTTAGGACAATCTTATTTTGATGCGTCGAGCTCAAACGACGCTTTAAACAAAGGGCGCTCTTGGGAGGCAACCCAAGTTATCTTTTTATGTTTTCTTTCTTTTACACTTTTTGCCCCGACTGGCTTCGGCGAGCTGAAACTTCTACGATCGCCTGCTCCAACGGTTCTGCTTCCATGCCACAGTCCGCCGGACGACGTTTCATGAAGATCCACAGCACAGGCATGGAGGAGCGGTATCACTCAACTTGCCCTGCAAAATAAAACCGGGGAAGTACCTGCTTTTCAATTCTGTCTTTTATTTCTATACTTTACTTTTCTCTCATTCTCTGACCTCCTTCTCCATTGCGGACAATGTAGATTTTAAGCTTGGGGGAGGACTTCCTCCTTCTTTTTGTTTTCTTTTTGTTTTGTAAAAATCCCAAAAAAATCCAAAATTTCAAAAACATTATTATATAGCTGTATTTTGGTATTTCAATAAGTACCGCATGTTTATGTTTTGTTTTTCTCAAACTTCTTTATAAACAACGTAGTTAATTATAATTTTTCTAATCATTCTTTTTAATCATATTTCACAAGTAAAATGTTGGTCATGCTGTGTTTCTAATTCACGGTAGCATGTTAAGGTAAAATATTTCTCTAAACCGTGCATTTCTATTATGGTTTTCCGTTCTTTATTTTCTTTACTTTCTCTAAAAATTTATCATCCACTATTTTCCTTTTCGTCTTTAGATGATTTTTGTAAGAACATATTTTGAATAACGTAGTAGATATGAACGATCCAAGTGACATATTATTTTTATTTTCAAGATAATTTCATCAATCTTCTTTTATTATCTCGAACTTGCTTTTTGAAATTTATCGACTCTATGTTTTAAATAGATTTTAAAAAAAACGCGTGAAAATGATTTAGGCCATTTTTGTTTACGTTTGAGCTTTCTTGCCAACCTAAACTCTTTTACCACTAGTTAGCCGCTTTTGAGCCTTTTTTCCAAATTCATGTGATAAACTCCACACACCATTTCATTTTCACCAAAGCCCAAATTCCTACCTATCTAATCACGTTAATTTTGTTTGATAGGAAATTTTGTCTTATCTGTGGAGATATTGTTGAAAAAGGTGTACTCAAAAGCAATAAATTGAAAAAAAAATGAATGAAAATAATAGTAAAAAAAAGAGATAAATAATCATAAAGAGAAAAAAAATAAATTTATTTATACATATTTTGTTTAAAATAAATTTATTTTTTTTGAAACTCGTTGTTTTGGTTTAGTGTGATTTTTAAGCCTCCATGTTTATATTTGAATTCCACTCCTATTCATATTCCTAAACCAAACGTTTCGGTCCTATTAAGTTCTTTTGATTCACGCCCTTTTTTTTAATTTTATTTAACAACTAAGAAAAGAAGAAAAGTAAATCAGTTTTAGTTTTGGATTTAAACTTAGATTTTTGTTATTTAATTGATATAATTATAATGCGTTGCTTGGATCTAGTAATAACTCAATACGTTCTTTTCATTTTCATTACCTTGCTCAAATCTATTTAAAGAATTTCGTCAAAATTCTGGATGATTTATTTTTATTAAGTAAAGTTTATAAAAGTTAAACCATACCTAAATAATTGTTTTAGATTTACGTTTTACATTCTCCCTACCTAGAATTTCGCATAATACTTGTGTGAGTATGATTAAAACCTTTCGAATTAGTCACTTTTTATGATTAGCTTGTCTTTATATCTTTGCTTGGGGACAAGCAAAACTTAAGCTTGGGGGAATTTGATAATACGTTTGCAGTCAATTTTATTATGATATTTTCGGGGTTTTAAAGCCAATCATGTCTTGTAAAGTACTTGTTTTGATTCCCCTTTGTATATATTTTTGTCGCTAATGCATTTTTTCTGCTTTTTGCAGGTTTTCACGGCTTTCAGCCGAATTTTGCTGTGACACGCCCCAAGGTCACGCCCTACCAGGGCGTGTACCTAGGGCGTGTAACCCAGAGGAATGAAGCAATTGGTCCGAAACTGCATTCCGTGGAAACTTAGTGTACACGCCCTCGGTCACGCCCGTGACACACCCGACACAGGCGTGTACTATAGGCGTGTCCCCAGGTTCCGAGGAATCGCCGCAGCGCGCTCGTCTTTCCCGCTCCACCGACGCACCGAAAGTGTTACGCCCCAGGGTCACGCCTGACCCGGGCGTGATATATGGGCGTGTACTTCAGCAATTCCGCCCGTCACCTCCAGCATTCAATTTCAGCTCCCAAAGTCACGCCGCAAAGAACACGCCCCAGGGTCACGCCCTACCAGGGCGTGACCTGTGGGCGTGTACCGCAACAACTCCGTCAGAATTCAATTCCTGCCCGAAAAAGTCGCACCGAATGTGTCACGCCCCAGGGTCACGCCCGACCAGGGCGTGACAGGGGGGCGTGACCCGACCCGAAAAATTCTATAAATCGAGCCCAACTCCAGGGGTTTTAGGACAACTTTTCGCTTTGAGAGGGGAGGTTCTGTCCTTTGTATTTCTGAACTTTTTAAGCATGTCTTTCCATTTTTAGGTCGTAGCTCTAGCTTTATGCTTTCCCTGTATTAGCTCCTAGTTTATTTCTGTAGTATGATGCTAATGATAGTGTAGTTTCCTTCTCATGTTCTTGTAATCTCTGGTTTTCAAGCTGTAAGATCACTGTTTCTATTAATAAAAATTGCTGTTTTCTTTTACGTTTCTGCTCCATTTTCAGTATTTTTCTTCTACTCATCCCCCCTCTTCCACCTCACCATGATTAACTAATCCTCCATGTACTCGATCTTAATGATCCGAGGTTCGAGTGATTAGGTTATGATGCTTTGAATCTTACCTTTTCTTTTTAGGGTTTAGCTTTGAATTACTCTTGATTTATCACGGGTTGGAGGTATATTATCGATATATACTCTCCACCTTTGCTTTCATTCTAGGCTAGCCGAGAGGCCGAAAGTTTGAAATGAGCACTCAAGAGTAAAGGGAGTTGTTCGCACCCCTCGAGAGAGGCAGACGATCAAATCTCCCGGATTGGAGTAAAATCCATTAGAGGGGTTCACCGCGTAAAGCGAGTTTTTAGGCCTCCGATTTAGGCAAAAGTCGGTCGGACCTTCCTAAACTCAGTTAGGCACGGCCTTCGAGAGAAGCGTGTCAATATTCATGGAACCTCCACGGTCAAAGACCTTTACCCTAATTAGCTTAGGTTTATTTATCGTATTTTTCTAACCACTTTTGCCGAGGTGATTTCTGATCGAGTGCATTTTCCCTTCATTGTTACCAAGCTTAAGTTAATCGCTCTTTAGCTCTCTTTATCTTTTCATGCAAGTAGTTCTCTTCCTTTAGTACATTTAGCTTAAGAAAACCTTATTTTTCCGTCGATAAAATAATAGATTTCGTGTGAGTAAGCTTACTCAACTGTTCCCGGATTTCAATACGACACTTGTGTCCCCTAGCTGCATTTCGATAGGTATACTTGCCTTGATGAATTGTTAGTTTGGTTATTCTCTCTCCTTGTAGATATCTAAGAGACAATCACTGGGCTCCAGGCCGTGTACACGGTCTCGACACTCCGCGGCTAAGTGTCGACACGGGTCGACACGCCCTGCGACACGCCCGTGTCGCAGGCCGTGTGCCCAGTCTCGACACATTGTCGACACCAAAGTATCGACTTCACGGGACGAGTGTCGACACGGGTTGACACGCCCTGCGACACGCCCGTGTCGCAGGCCGTGTGCCCGGTCTCGAAACAACGTCAAAGCACTGTGTCGACTTCACGGCTAACTGTCGACACGGGTCGACATGCCCTGCGACACGCCCGTGTCGCAGGCCGTGTTCCCAGTCTCGACATAATGTAGAGACCAAAGTGTCGACTTCACGCCTTAGTGTCGACACAGGCTTGACACGCCCTGGGACACGCCCGTGTCCCAGGCCGTGTGCCTACAGCCAGAACTCAAACTGGCCCAAAACATCCCCCTTTGCTCCTTTGAGTTTCGGGGCGTTACATATAGTGTTGCAGAAAATAAAAATATAAAAGCTGGAAATAAAACAACACAGCACACAACAAAACACAAAGAAGCAACCAGAGGACACAAGGAGATATAGTGGTTCCCCAATCAATCTGGGTACATCCACTCTTCTACCACCCTAGGTAGGAATCCACTACAGGATGAGTTGATCAGGTGTCCTGGGCACCAATGAGCTTTTGATAAGGTGCTCAAAAACCAAACTAGATTTTTTGATCAGGTGTCTTCCCACTACTAAGTTTTGACAAGGTCTCAGAAACCAACACAAACTTTTGAAGGGAATTTGATAAACCCTTTTACAGCAGAGAGAGAGAGAGAGAGAGAGAGAGAGAGAGATTAGATGATCTTCTCTGTCAACAATCAGAGAGAAGATAGTGGATGTTGTCAAAACTCCCCCTGAGATCTTGAGTTGTTCAGGAAGTGAAGCTTTGCAATAGGGTGATAGGCCTTCAGAAGAATAGATCTCCAGCAAAAGATGATTCCAGTAGCAGCTGAAATGTGTGGTGTCTGGAGTCTTGAATGATAAGGACTTTGAACACTGGAATCAAAAGGGATCTAAAAATTTCAGTATATTGATCTCCTTCAGTGATGTGTGTTCCTGTAAGAATTCTATGACTGTGAATATCTGCAACTTTTTTTCTCTCCTTCTTATTGTTGTTTCATTAACCAGCAGAATGAATAATCTTTTATTCCTTAGATCTAAATAGAATAATTCTCTGTCCAAGATAGCCGTTAGCCTGTCATAAATGACTTCCTTAAATGCATTTTGTCTTCTGGAGGAAAGTCCAATAAAACATTCCTTTAAAATCTCCTTGAAACTTGCTCCATATTAATTGAAACGGCTACAAGATTCTTGAAATAAATGCTGGGAATAAATAGAAGGGAATACCAAAACTGACTGAATTTGAATCTTGAAAAACGTCGATCTCTCCAGAAAAACATCGACCTGAGCTCAATTATCGTTGAACTGAGCTGAGCGACTGGACTTAGACTGAAGCAGAAATCGTCGATCTGAGCTCAACTATCGTCGAACTGAGCTCAGATATAATGAAACAAACTAGAGATAGGAACGTCGATTGGATCTTGAAGATCGCCGAACGGAGTTCGACGACTCGTTGAAGTGAGCTCAGAGATCGTCGAATGGAGTTCGACGATTCGTCGACCTGAGCTCGACGAAATGACTTAGTCTCCTGAACTGAAATATCTGGTCTTGAGGGTCTTGAGGGCAGCTTTCAAACCTAAATACTAACCCTTAGACTCAATCTAATTAACCTTTAGATTTATATAAGGAGGTCAAAACAAATTTCCTAAAGGACATTGTGATCCCTGCCCAAATCAGTAATAGGGTGTTCCAACAGTGTGCCCCCTGCCAGAATCCAATTTTGGCCCAAAATGCCTCCCGTCGCTCTTTTGAGTTTCGGGGCGTTACAGACACAGCAGGCCCTGTGTCGATACAGCAGGCCCCGTGTCGACAGAGCAGGCCCCGTGTCGACAGAGCAGGCCCCGTGTCGACATAGCAGGCCCCGTGTCGACACAGCGTGCCCCGTGTCGACACAGCAGGCCCCGTGTCGACACAGCAGGCCCCGTGTCGATACAGCAGGCCCCGTGTCGACACAGCAGGCCCCATGTCGACACAGCAGACCCCGTGTCGACACAGCAATCCCTGTGTCGACACAACAGACTGTGCCAAACACGCCATAACACGTCATGGACACGGACTATGATACGCCCGTGTCCCAGGCCGTGTGACTCATGCCAAATTCCAAACTTGTCTCAAAATGCCTCACATCGCTCTTTTGAGTTTCAGGGTATTACAAAATACACATGGGCACCCGATACGCCCGTGTTTGACCTGACACGCCCGTGCTCCCGGGCGTGTTCCTCCATCAACACAGGACCAACGCCAACCTGAGATACACACGGGTCATGGACATGCCCGTGTGCTATTTGACACGCCCGTGTCATACCCGAACACGCCTGGGCTCTAGGCCTTGATCACTGTATCGACACTTCGTCGAGTACAGTTTGTTGACCACCCGACACGGCCTTGGACACGCACGTGTCCTAGGCCGTGTTCCCTGTCTCGACTCTTCGTCGAGAAAAAATCATCGACTTCCCAGGCAGATCGTCGATACGAGCTCGACACGCCCTGGGACACGCCCGTGTCTCAGGCCGTGTTCGCTGCTCGACGATCGTCGACTCAAAAATTCATCGACCTCTTGGCCAGATCGTCGATCCAAACACGTCATGCCCTGGGACACGCCCGTGTCCCAGGCCATGTGCCCCCTGCCAAATTACAAATTTGTCCCAAAATGCCTCCTGTCGTTCTTTTGAGCTTTGGGGAGTTACACCGAGAATGTGCCCTGAGAGCACGGGGTGTGTGGCCGTGCGTGCCTGCGCCTATCATGAAGTGTAATTTCACTACTATTTGGCTATGCTAATAAAGTGCAGGGAAGGAGCATCGCCGCCCCGAGTTAAGGGGCGAGCTCGTTATAATTTGGTCAGCTTTAGCTGACCGTTGCTTTGGGTTTCCACCGCTGCGGTGGATTGTTGCTTGTAGGTGCTGTAGAGCCTATTTGCGAATAGCGGGCTGAAGCCCTGGTTGCTGAGCTGGCCCTTGAAGGCCAAAGCGAATGCTTACTTTTATTCTTATGTGTGACCGGCCTGTGTGCCGATGTTTGGAAGACAATATTTGTATAAGTAAACTCTTATAAGGCCATAAGACCAAGTACTTGTGTATTTGTACGCTCATTCCTTTTGGGTTATTGTTTTAGTGGACATTCATGCCATGACTGGGTTCTTTCTTTGTAACTTTTAAAATGCTTTCGCTAGAATGTACTTTGTGTAGGATGTGTATTATTGGAAGGATGGTTTCATTTCGTAACCCTTCGGTCTGTCTGTGGTATATGGCGTCGGGACCCGACCGGACCTACTGCTATATGCTATGTGACAGATAAGAGTGTTATAATTTGGTATCAGACTACCGGTTTCGGTCTTGCCTAAATGAATTCGTGGATGAATTCTTTTAAGTAGTGGTGAGCACATGTGTGTGCATCATCATTATAATATAAAAAGAACCCATGAATGTCAACTTGGGAATGAGAATACAAATGTTTGAGGAACCTGCATGTTCCTATAATTGTTTTTTACAATTTTGTTTGATCGCTTAACGGTGTGTTATACGACTATAGGTGACCAGGAGGGGCGCAGGGAGGCTAGAACACTCGCTTTCTGGGGAAAGTAGTGCACCTAATGACATGCCTGCAACCTTTCCCTCCACTAAAACCATAAGAATGGTGGTTGAAGCAGTCTTCATTGTGATTGATGAACAAAATGGAAGACGTGTGCAGTCCCCTATTCCTGAGGTAACTCCAATGCCGGGTGGAGTGATGGAGGAAACAACATTTAAAGGATCATTGGGTCAGCAGTTTTACATGCTTTTACTACAGGGTACTCACTCACTTGAGGAATATTTACAGCCGTTTCTTATGATAAGACGCTACCCAGGCTCTAAAGTGCAGAGCAAGCAGTCTATGGTCGATAGATTTTATAATGTCCTGCGCGGTGAGTTACGAGCTTTACTACTAGGACCAAAATTATTGGGATTCCAAGCTTTGGTGGAGTCAGCTAGATATTTGGAAGTAGATTTGGCAAAATCCAATCAGATGTTGGAGTTTAGGGTACTAAACTTTCCAGATTCTGCAAAGTCTACATTCCAAAGGAGGAGGAAAAAGAAGTCTAAAGTGTCTACTGGTCAGGCTCCATATGATTGTTTTTATTATGGCAAGGAAGGGCACTTTGCCCGAGATTGTCGTAATGGCGCACAAAAGACAAAGGAAGCTATGGCAGGAGCAGCTATAGGACATATTGTCAAAGAACGTAGTGGTATTCCAGTGGCACAGAAGACTGGATCTGTAGCAGCCATTGGGCGAAAGTCAATTCTATGTTTTAACTGTGCGAAGCCGGGACATCTTGCCCGAGACTGTTGGAGCGGACGTCGGAAGTCCAAAAAGAAACTTGGATCTACCTACGAGGAGAAGGGCAAGGGATCGGAGGCAACCGCATTGCATTATGCCCCAACCCAGCCAAAAGTGTACAACCTTAGCCAGCAGGAGGCCATGAAGCAGTCTGGCATGGTGACATGCATGTATAGCAGGTTTGAAAGAAATTATACCGAATCACCTAGAGGGGGGGGGGGGTGAATAGGTGACTAAATCTTTTTAAACTTTTAGGCAGATTATCACAGATTTATAACTACTTCTTCACAGAAATCAATCAGTAATCACAGAATAAAGCATGCACACAGTGAACACACAGATTTATAGTGGTTCCCCAAGGTTTGGGTACATCCACTTTCCCCTTCGCCTATCTAGTAGTGTACTAGATTCGACCAAACTCCTCCACTATATCTCAGATCCTCAGATCTTACACTCAGAACCCCAAATGGTTCATACAGCTCAAGCCCAAGGCCCTACAACTCAGTCTTCTCCAAAGACCTACACTCAGCCACAAGGCCTACACTCAGAGATAAGAATCTCCTGCACTCAGGCACACATGTCCTACCACTCAACCTTTATAATTGCAGGCTTACAACTCAGATCCCTAAGGATCCTACACGAAATTTAGAATACAAAGTATATACCTATAACTCAGAAAAAGAGAGATGAGTTGACAGGTTCTTGATGAGTTCTTGGAAGAACTCTGCTGAGATCAACCTCACTTGGCTTTCTTCAAAGCTTCTTGAATGTAGAACACAATAGGATTGATTTTTTGCAGCTGATCTTCAATCACTGCTGACTTAAGATCCAGATCTCAATCTGAACCCTTCTTTACAGTCTGGTTCCAACAGCTGTCTTCTTGGAAGGAGCTCTCTCTCTCCAACTACTTAGATCTTCACTTGAAAATGATTCTTCAATGAATAGCTATATCTTCTTCTTTGATTGTTGTTCAATCTCTTGTTGTTAATCTGTGTTTTAAATCCTCTACTTCTGTTGATAGAATAAGCCTTTATATAGGCCTTCTTCATGGTGACCGACTGATCCGATTCCTAACAGCTTTCTGACAACTCTGGCAGTTGCAGTAGACCGGTTGGAATGACAGCTGTCATGTCATCCAGTCACTTCTTGAAATATCTGTAACTGTCTGAAAATGTCGAGACAGTCTTTCTTTAAGTGTCGACACTTATAGACTAAGTGTCGACACAAGTTGACTAAGTGTCGACACTAGCCTTCAAGGTGTCGACACAACTCCTTGTGTTGTAGAATTCACTTCTCGACACATCTTCTTCAATATGTGTCGACACTGATATTGAGTGTCGACACAATTTCTTGTTCTTCAGTACTTCGTTGAATTCTTGTAAGTGTCGACACAACTCCTTTGTGTCGACACATCTTCATGTGTTGAACTTGTTCAGTGTCGACACATCTTCTTGGTGTCGACACATGCCTTCTGTGTTGATACTTGCTGAGTGTCGACACAGCTCCTTGTGTCGACACATTCTTCTTCTGTTGAGACTTTGGCTGAGTATCGACACACCTTCTTGTGTTGACACTTGTACTTAGAATTTGTTGAACTTTGCTGAGTGTCGACACAGCCTCCTAGTGTCGACACTTTCTTCATGTATTGAGTCTTCTGCTGTGTGTCGACACATTCTTCATTATGTCGACACTTTCTTCATGTGATGAGTCTTCTGTTGTGTGTCGACACATTCTTCATTATGTCGACACTTTCTTCATGTGCTGAGTCTTCTACTGTGTGTCGACACATTCTTTATTATGTCGACACTTATACTTAGACTCTGCTGAAATTTGCTAAGTGTCGACACAGCCTCCAAGTGTCGACACTTTCTGATGTAGATAAAGTTCGTCTAGGTGTCGACACTGCTTCTCTGGATTTCTCTTCATTGAGTGTCGACACAAACTATATTTGTCGACACTTTTTGTCTGGTGTCGACTCTGCATCCCTGGTGTCGACACAATTACTCCAAGTGTCGACACTGCTTGTCTGGGTGTCGACACAAGTCTTCTTAAGTGTCGACACTTTCCTTCTGGGTGTCGACACGTGGACTTAGAAACTTTTCATCTTTCCCTGGAAATACTTAACCTGCACAAGGAAACTCAAAATACATCAAATACATTTTGATGTATATCATTGAGTAGGGTGAGGCTTCTTCAAATCAGGTACATTCATTCCAATGTACCCAACAATCTCCCCCTATTTGGAGAAATCATAACCCTTAGTCAATGATATACACCATACATAACAAAGTTATAGTATGATGTAAAAAAGGATTATGCAAACAGGGAAAACATAAACATGTATTAAACAAAACATGTATACACAGATATCATCTCAGAACAATTATGTAATAGATTTATCACACATCACATTGTTCTAACAACTTTGTCATATTCATTATACACTCACCTCACCTTGCCGTCCACTCGCCCAACCGAAGTTAGGCATCGCGGCCGATACACTCACCTCACCTTGCAAAACGATGCCTTCGACCCGCATAACCTTAATTAATTTATTAGATCAAAACCACAATCTCACAAGCCCCTGTTTACTCTTTTCTACGTATAACCCTCATAATGATATTTTCTGAACTGTCGCCGCTCTATGGTAATTGCATTCCTCAAGAGACCGACACTCGGGGATTTATTCCCAAATTTTATTACTTGTGCGACCGGTGTGCTTGCCGATTTCCACGCATCAGTGAGCGACACTCAACGCCTATGGACTTAGCCACTTTTCAGCTCATATCAGCTCATTTATCTTCAGGCTTTGACTGTATTAGCCTGACTCATAGCTTTTTGCTGTATGGCGTTGAGTGAGTTGACTTCACTCAATGCTTATGGACATGGCCACATTCTGAGCTTGGAACTTCATGGCTTTGACTGAATAGGCTTTACTTAGCGCTATAAGTCATCTGGCGTTGAGTGAATGATCTTCACTCAATGCCTGTGGACTTAGACAGTTTTCTGTCTTTCCACCACTTAGGTAAGAACTTACCTGTCTTAGCCACTTAGGCTACCTGTCCCATCATTACTTATCAGGACAATCTGCAATCATTAATCTTGAACACAAGTTAGATCACAACATGTGTATATATTGTTTGCTGGTCCTTCTACAAATTCAGGACATTGGGATCAATGTACCCAACAGTAGTTTTAATGGACAGGTTAGTCTGAAAAGATGATGGCTCGGGGATTCATGGATGCATGTGTATAAGGTGGTGGGTCTTCGGTATTAGATGGACGATGGCACTGATGTTGATACGTTGACTCGGCAAGTGTGCTTCTCACTTAGACAAGGAAAAGACTAGTGGTTTATCCAACAGAGTACATAGCTCCGCGGTTGTGTTCTTCGCGTTGAGGCATCTGTAAGGGGTAGGCCTGGTAGTGCGGTTACCCACCTAGGAGTGGGGTTGTAAAACCTCCATCCATTACATGATATATAATAGAGGGTTAGGCCGGGGCCCCACACCATATGCCACAAACAGGCGGCGGGGTTACAAGTTAATATCAAAGACTAGTACACATATCCTAACTCAGAGCATTCTAGTGAAAGCATTAGGGGTTATTACTGAACTCATCGGTCATGAATGTCCACTATGTATAAACAACCACATTTATATATCTCACAGGAATGTATACAAAATACACAAAAATGTTTGGCCTTAAGGCCTTACAGTTATTCTTCACAAGTGTGGATTACATACATCAGCACGCAGGACAGCCACACATGAAAACAATAAAACTTTTCTTCATTCGGCCTTCGAGGGACAACATAGCAGCAGCAAGGTCTTCAACCCACTATTTCCTGCTCGACTCTCCAGCACCTGCATGGGGACAATCCACCACAATGGTGGTAAACAAAGCAACGATCAGCATTTAGCTGACCAATTTATAACAAACCTACCCCTTTCCCGGGGCAGTTGTATTCCTTCACTGCATGCATAGCATTTTCACAAGCATATATATCACAAAATGTGCACTCACGGACAGTTCATTATATCACAAACGTCGACCGCACGGCCTGACGCTCCGTGCACTCATGACACATTATCGGTGTGCCGAAAAACTAGGGTCTCACCACCGTTCTCAGGTCCCAGACCCAACGGTAAACAATGAGCATTCATGCTCCACGACCCACGATCGGAGAATTTAGTCTTGATGGAAGACACCCCAAGACTCTCATTATGTGATCCTAACAAAGCCAATAACTTAGGCACTCAAGTTAGACAACCATAGCGCGGATACAGTTCAGCCCTTGCCCGTTGCTCAAATCGCCAGTTTAATGTCTAGACTGATGCAGGTTGGTTTCCCCTTGTCCATTCGGCTCACTGACCTTTAAGAGCACATAGCTCAAAATAGCCACACCGTCCTCCAAGGACTGGCTTTCATAATCACAGGTTAGATGGGAGCTATCGCCAGCAATAACCACTATCACCTGTCATTAGCAACAAAACACTCTTTTTGTACCCAACCCCAACCATAACTGGACCAACTATACAGAAAACACTGCAGCCTCCTGCAATGCCAGAAACACTGGACTTTCATAGCATACAGAAAAAGAATTTCGAGTGTATCTTCCCGAAACTCCACTCCAGTACTTCCTGTTACTCCACTTCACAGACACAACCCACCGACTCCAAAAATACTCGTTTATACGCGGACTCTTCTCCGGTGCGCAAAATAAAGCATCACCAATCCAGACCAACCTATCTAGATGGGCTTCACACAGCATGCCTATTCCGTACTACACATTTCCGGATCTATATGCAAGACTGACTAGGGATTTCATGAATCAACCCAACGGAAATCCCTCAACACTCCACCTTTTGGTGGGGGATTCCATGCATATGCCAAAATAAGGACTTCACATGTCCAAGGAGGAAGATCGTTACCCTTGGAGTTCTCTTCGGAGCCATGACAATGCTTTTCTACATGGATGGAAATAAGCACCTCACTTTCCCCTTCGCGGATCTAGTCTCGGATCTTGATTCTAACCACAAGATCTTCTCTAACAACTTCTGCAAGATCCACCCAAACCCTAGCTCCCACTATGAGTTCTCTGCTCCAGAATTGGGGTTCATAACACATAACAGAGCCATAATCGCCGAACCCCGTTCGATGTTCGCCGAACCCCGTTAGATGTTCGCCGAACCCTGTTTGACGTTCGCCAAACCCAGTTCGACGCTTTAGTCGAACTCCGTTTGACATTTGACAAACCCTGTTCGACATTCGCCGAACTCTGTTCGACGCTTTAGTCTGTTACCTCCTACTCCTTTTTGGGGTGTTACAATCCTCCCCTCCTTACATAAATATTGTCCCGAAATTTGCACACAACTATGAAAAACCAGCAACACATATGTTACAACATATATTTTCTTCACAAAACAATGTTACAACATTTTAGACAAACAACTCGGGAAATTCAGCACACATGGTTTGCTCCCACTCCCATGTTAGCTCCTCATGACCATAGTTGTCCCATCGGACCATGACCATTCATATTGTCTTGTTCCGTAGCTGCTTAATAGCTTTATCCTCGATCCGAATGGGCCCAACCTTCGTCGTTAGACCAGATTCAACAGGTACGCGATCATTCATAATAACTTGAGCTGGATCTTTCACGACTTTTTGAAACACTGATTTGTGGAACACATCATGCAATCCACTCAAGTCTCCCGAAAGAGCTAGCCGATACGCAGCTTCTCCAACTCGCTCCATTACTTCAAACGGACCAAGATACCTCAGACTTTTTTCAAGCACCGAATCCGGACACGCCCTTGAATGGTTTGATTTTCAAGTATTCCCACTCGTCAACCGCAAACTCTATGTTTCGGTGCTTGGCATTGTAGTTATAACGCCCCGAAATTCAAAAGGGCGACAGGAGGTATTTTGAGCCAAGTTTGGAATTTGGTAGGGGGCACACGGCCTGGGACACGGGCGTGTCCCAGGACGTATTGTGTTTGGGTCGACGATTTGGCCGAGAGGTCGATGAATTTTAGAGTCGACGATCGTCGAGCAGCGAACATGGCCTGAGATACGGGCGTGTCTCAGGGCGTGTCGAGCTCGTGTAAACGATCTGCCCGGGAAGTTCACATTTTCACTCGACGATGTGTCGAGACAAGGAACACGACCTAGGACACGGGCATGTCCAAGGTCGTGTCAGGTGGTCAACGAAGTGTTGAGACGAAGTGTTGAGACAGTGAACACGGCCTGGAGCCCAGGCGTGTTTGGGTATGACACGGGCGTGTCAAATAGGACACGGGCGTGTCCAAGACCCGTGTGAGTCTCGGGTTGGTGTTGGTCTTGTGTTGATGGAGGAACACGGCCGGGAACACGGGCGTGTACTAGCCGGGAACACGGGCGTGTCAGGTCGAACACAGACGTGTCGGGTGCCCGTGTGTTTTTCAAGACACATCGATTTCAACGGCGAATGGGGGACACAGCCCTGGACACGGGCATGTCGCAGGCCGTGTTCGGCCCAGGTTTTGCATTTCAGCTCCAGATCGTGGCTGTTCGTTTCTTTATTTTGGGATCCGACGGCTGGGGGTTGTTCCTGCTGGGATATACCCAGGAATAGGGTTTCAAATCCCTCACTTCTTTCACTTAAGTCTCTTTCTAAAGTCTATAGAGAGGGGAGAGCAAGGAAGAAGAAAGTAGGCTAAATCCAGTTACCGACAGAGTTTCAGAGCTCCAAATCGCTAGCCGACTTCAGATCTACCGAGGCAAGGAGATTGCGGTGCTTTTCATTCGCATAGATTTCCATGGTGCTATGGAAAAATGCTAGGGTAACGATTCTCTACTTGAGCATGTGAAGCTCTCTTTCCCTTTGCATAGGAAGCCCGCTCTCGCGAGTTTGTGGTGAGTTGAGGCGTTCCTTCGGGTAGACATGAATAGTCCCTATTGTGTACCTGTAGAGTCCGTAATCGAGAATAGATATAGGCATGATGTGTGAAGCCTACCCGAACAAGTTGGTCTGGATCGATGATGTTGCATTGCATAAGTGTTCGGATAAGATTCCGTGCGGATGTTTGTTTTCCAGATTTTCTATGCGGTAGATTGCAACAGGGAGCCTTGGGGATTAACTCCAAGGTGCACCCGAAAAACTGGGCAGATGCGTGATTCTGCCAACATGGTGGCCTGGGAGCCAACTTGAACATAACTGGGTTATGTGATGTGTGTAAACGATTTGGGACTCGGGAAGCTAACCCGCGCATATGGCTTAAATTGACGTTGTGGTGTGAGCAACGGGTTAAGCAGAAACGTGCCTGGTCTATGTCGTTCGGTACAAGCGACCTAAAGCTATGTGGGACTTGCCATTTGCATAAATAGGAGGTATCGGGTTGTCTATGGCTTAAATTGACATGACATCGGCCGAAAGGACCTAAATGCTCATAGGATTGGCCGTCAAAGTGGCGGTGGTGAGACCGGGGTGTCTATGGCTTAAATTGACATGACATTGACCGGTTCATCGATAATGTGCCCTGAGTGCACAGAGTGTGTGGCCGTATGTGCCTACGCCTATGATGCAGTGTTGTTACATTACTGCTTGGTTATGCTAATAAAGTGCAGGGAAGGAGCATCGCCGCCACGAGTTCGGGGGCGGGATCGTTATAATTTGGTCAACATAGCTGACCGTTGCTTTTGTTTGCCACCATGCGGTGGATTGTTGCTTGCAGGTGCTGCGGAGCAGAGCAGTAAATAGCGAGCTAAAGCCCAAGTTGCTGAGCCGACCCTTGAATGCCTAATTTTGAGTGTTTTCTGTTATTCATGTATGGCTAGCCTGCGTGCCGAGGTTTGGAAAACATTTATATTTGAGCGAACTATTGTAAGGCCATAAGGCCAGTACTTGTGTATTTGTACGTTCATTCCTGTTGGCTTCGTAGTGGACATTCATGCTAGTAGCTGGGTTCTTTTTATTTGCAACTATTAAAATTGCTTCTGCTAGAATGACTATGTATAGGACGTTGTATATTAGTTGGATGGTTTCCATTGAGTAACCACCCGGTCTATCTGTGGTGTATGGCGTCGAGCCCCGGCCAGACCTACTGCTATATGCTGTGCAACAGATAAGGGGTATTATAATTTGGTATCAGACTACTGGTTTCAGTCGGGCTTAAAATGAATTCATGGACAAATTCTTTTTAAGGGGTGGTGAGCACATGTGTGTGCGTCATCGTTATAACATCAAAAGAACCCATGAATGTCCACTTAGGAATGAAAATACACGTGTTTGAGGAACCTGTATGTTCCTATAATTACAGGTGCTGGGCGGTGTTTTGTACCACTATAGGTGACCAGAAGCGGTGCTGGGCCGTCAGAACGCCGAGTTTCTGAGGCTAGTAGAGCACCAAACGATGCTCTTGCAATACCTCCATCGGCTGAAACCATACGATTAGTTGCCGAAGCAGTGTTTGACATGATCAATGCGCAGCCTGTAAGGCAAATGCAGCAGCCCGCTCTTGCGGTGGAGCAGGTACCTCTTCCAGAGGTTGAGCCGAGAAGAGTGGAGCAGGTAGTAGTGGAGCCTTTGGTGCCGAGGCGAGCAACTGAAAGACAGCTCAAGCACGTTACGAATTTTAATCCTCCTGTGTTCTCGGGGTTGGTAACCCCATCTCAAGCTGAAGACTGGCTCTCCCGAGTGAAGAGAGTCCTGACAGCTACTGAAACGGAGTAGTGGCAATGACCACTATAGCCACATTCCTGTTGGACGGGGAAGCTAGGCTGTGGTGGGAAGGTTTAGAGCTGCATCACTTGAGAGGAAGGCAACTTATGGACGTCCCAATGGAAGAGTTTTCGGGACTGTTCTTGGCAAGGTACCTTCGTTTGACTCAGAGGATAGATTTGGAGAATGAGTTCCAGAGGTTGGTACAAGGAGAGAGTAGCATGGATGAGTATCTCCACGAGTTTACTTGTTTGGGTCGGTATGCTAGCTCCACATTCACGGATGAGGAGTGCAAGATGGACCGTTTCTACGAAGGGCTGAGAGATGACTTGAGGCTACTGCTCTCGGGGCCTATGACGTAGGGCTTCTTGACCCTGGTCAACACGACCCAGTCTTTGGAGAATGAGTTGAAGAATGTGCAAGCAAAGAAAAGCTCTGGTGATATGAAGACGAAGTTTAAAGTGCGGACTACTTCGAAGTCTAGTTATCTTAAGTTCTACAAGAAGGCTAGGACCTCGAGTCCAGCCCCCTCTTATGGTGCTTTTAGGTCGATTATGGGTCGAACCCCAGGTGCATGTTTTACTTGTGGGAAGCCGGGGCACTTTGCCAGTGACTGCTGGAGCGGACGTCCCAAGTCCGAAAGTAATCCGGGAGCAACTTATGAAGTGAAGGGCAAGGCAGTGGAGTCAACCGGGTCCCATTATGCTCCGGCTCAACCAAGAGTTTATAATCTTGGCCAACAGGAGGCCATCAAACAAGCGGATGTGGTGACGGGTATGATTTAATTTATAGCAAGTTAAATTTTAAATACTTGTTATGCGTGTGTTACCTTACCACTGCTTGTTTAGGATTTATTTTGATTTGCGAGTATCCGGCGAGAGCACTCTTTGATACATGAGCTTCACACTCCTTTTTGTCTGAAAGCTTCATTCCACGCATCGGAGTACCTTCTTCGATGGCGAAGGACAAACTGGATGTGTTGTTGCCCAATGGGTGTTCGATGCACGCGGAGAGAATCTGTGGCATTCAGATTCGTATTGGGAGTCTGGAGTTCCATCTGCTCGCGTCGTTACTGCCGCTGGTGGAGTTCGATGTGATATTCAACATGGACTGGCTCTCGGAGCAGCAAGATTTTATTGATTGCGGTCGCAAGGAATTTAAATTGGGAACAGGTCATGAGATTACCTTTACGGGCTTGAAAGGGTCGAGCAAGACTTTGATGTCTGCTCTTTAGGTGGTGAAGGCGGTTCGTGCTGGTGCAGAGCTGTTCTTTACGCTAGTGGAGGTTGAAAAGCCGAAACCTACATTGGATAGTATTTTAGTGATAGCTGAGTACCCTGATGTGTTCCCCGCCGATCTTCCTGGATCCCCGCCTCAACGGGAGATAGATTTCACGATTGAGCTAGTGCTAGGTGCGAAACCTGTGTCATGCTCTCCGTATCGGCTAGCGCCTAAGGAAATGGCGGAGCTGAAAGTGCAACTTCAAGAATTATTGTAGAAAGGTTTTGTGCGTCCAAGTTCTTTGCCTTGGAGCGCACCGGTCCTCTTTGTAAAGAAGAAGGACTGAAGCTTGAGACTTTGTATTGATTATCGGGAATTGAACAAGCTAACGGAGAAGAACAAGTACCCGATCCTGAGGATTGATGATCTATTTGATCAGTTAGTCGGATCGATGGTGTACTCAAAGTTGGATCTCAAGTCTGGATACTATTAGCTGAGGATAAGGGAGAGTGATATCCCCAAATCAGCTTTTAGTACAAGATAAGGGCATTACGAGTTTACGGTCATGCCATTTGGGCTGACGAATGCGCCGTCGGTGTTCATGGAGTTGATGAACCAGACGTTCAGGGAGTACTTGGACCATTTTGTGATCGTCTTCATCGACGATATTTTGGTGTACTCGTAGAGTGAGGAAGATCACTTCAGGCATCTTCATTTGGTTTTGGAGATGCTGAGGAGGAATCAATTGTATGCCAAGTTCTCGAAATGCGAGTTTTGGTTGTCCTCAGTGGCGTTCCTTGGTCATATAGTCAGTGGAGAGTGCATTGCGGTGGATCCAACGAAGATTGTTGCGATACGAGAGTGGCCTGTGCTTGCTATGGTAGCGGAAGTCAGGAGTTTTCTGGGGCTTGCCGGCTATTACAGGCGCTTCGTGGAGAACTTCTCGCGGATAGCGTTACCTCTCACGACTTTGATGAGGAAGGAGCAGAAGTTCGTTTGGACGCCGGAGTGCGCACGAGCTTTTGAGGAGTTGAAGTGTCGGTTGACCATGGCGCCGGTTCTTAGTTCACCGAGTGGGACCAAAGGTTTTGAAATCTATAGCGATGCTTCAGGCAGTGGCTTGGGTTGTGTGCTACTGCATCACAGAAGTGTGATTGCGTATGGCTCGAGACAGCTGAAAGTGCACGAGAGGAATTATCCGGTGCATGACTTAGAGTTAGAGGCCGTGATTTTTTCCTTGATGCTGTGGAGGCACTACTTGTATAGGGTAAGGGTCGATATCTATACCGACCATAAGAGCCTGAAATATTTGTTGGATCAGAAAGATCTGAACATGCGACAGCGTAGATGGATGGAGTTCCTAGGGGACTATACATTCAAGATCCATTATGTTCCTGGTAAAGGCAATGCGGTGGCGGATGCGTTGAGTCGCCGAGCCCCAGCTCAAGCCAATTGGGTGTCGGTCCATGATGAGCGGTTGGTTCGGGAGTTGGAGGCGTTGGAGATCTTTTGCGTAGACAAACAGTCGAGTGCTGAAGCGCTATTGAACTGGACTGAAGTTCAGTATGACCTGGCTGATCGGATTTGGCAGGCTTTGGATGTGGATATCAACATGAAGCAGCTCATGATAGAGGCTCTGGATGGGTCAAATTCCCAATATGAGGTTGTGGATGGTTTGCTTTGGAAAGACGGTCGTCTGTGCGTCCCGAATGTGGGCACTTTGCGGGTGGAGTTGTTGTACGAGGCGCATCATACCAATTACACGATTCACCAGGGGACCACGAAGATGTACCGCGATGTGAAGAAATTATTCTGGTGGCCAGGACTGAAGAAGGATGTGGCACTGTACGTGGCGAAGTGTCAGACATGCGCCTTGCTGAAGGTAGAATGCCAAAAGCCGGGTGGATTCTTGAAGTCCTTGCCTATTCCGGAGTGCATGTTTGACGACAATACTATGGACTTTGTGCACGGGCTACCGAGGTCGCAAAAAGGGAACGACGCCATTTGGGTGGTCATAGATCGTCTAACGAAGGTGTCGCATTTCATTCCGCATAGGAAGGATGATCCGGTTGAGAAATTGGCAAAGCTGTATGTGGACAATATTGTGCGGCTTCACGGTGTGCCCCGCAGCATCGTGAGTGAGCAAGATGGGTGGTTCACGTCCAATGATTGGAGGCTGGTGCAGCAGATGTTGGGAACAAAGCTAAGTTTCCGCACAGCCTTTCATCCGCAGACGGATGGCCAGACCGAGAGGGTCAATAGTACAATGGAAGACATGCTTCTCATGTGCGTCCTGGACTTTGGGAAATAGTGGGAAGACCACCTATACTTGGTGGATTTCACATACAACAATAGCTACCAAGCAAGCATACAAATGGCGCCCTTCGAGGCCCTTTATGGTAGAAGATGTCGCACACCATTGTCTTGGTTAGGAACGGGCGAGTAAAAGTTGTACAAGAGACAAGAGGTGGAAGATGCTACTTCTTTGGTGCGAACCATTCGGGAGAGGTTGCTAATTGCTCGGGACCGCCAGGCTAAGTACTATAATTCCAAGCACAGGAACGTGGAGTTCGCTGTTGGAGACTAGGTGTACTTGAAGATCAAGCCGTTCAAGGGTGTCTAGCGGGTGCAGCACTTAAAGAAGCTAAGCCCGAGGTACCTTGGACCGTTTGAGGTTCTGGAGCGGATTAGTGAAGCAGCTTATCGTTTGAAGCTATCAGTGGAGCTTAGTGGTCTACATGATGTATTCCATATATCGGTGCTACGGAAGGCAGTCCAAGAGCCTTCGCATGTGATCGCGGTGGATCAAGTGCCGATGGGTAATGGGTTTACGATGAAGGTCAAGCCCGTTTGAATTGAGGACTCAGAAGTCAAGCGGCTATGCAATAAAGTGATCAGGATGGTCAAGGTCCATTGGGACAATTGCGGTCGGGAAGAGATCTCTTGGGAGCGAGAGCAGACCATGCTTGAGGAGTACCCGGAGTTGTCTAACTCAGGTACCGTTTAAGTTTTATGTTTCTTTCCTTTATGTAACACCCCGAAACTCAAAAGAGCGACAATAGGCGTTTTGAGCCAAGTTTGGAATTTGGCAGGGGGCACACGGCCTGGGACACAGGTGTGTCCCAGGGCGTGTCGTGTTTGGGTCGACGATTTGGCCGAGAGGTCTATGAATTTTGGAGTTGACGACCATCGAGCAGCGAACACGGCCTGAGACACGGGCGTGTCTCAAGACATGTCGAGCTCATGTCGATGATCTGCCCCGGAAGTCGATATTTTCGCTCGAGGATGTGTCGAGACAGGGAACATGGCCTAGGATACGGGCGTGTCCAAGGCTGTGTCAGGTGGTCGACGAAGTATCGAGACGAAGTGTTAAGACAATGAACACGACCTGGAGCCTAGGAGTGTTCGGGTATGACACAGGCGTGTCAAAGAGGACATGGGCGTGTCCAAGACCCGTGTGAGTTTCGGGTTGGTGTTGGTCCTGTGTTGATGGAGGAACATGCCCAGGAACACGAGCGTGTACTGGCTGACATGGGCATGTCAGGTCAAACAAGGGCGTGTCGGGTGCCTGTGTGTTTTTCAAGACGCGTCGATTTCGACGGCGAATGGGGGACATGGCCCTGGACACGGGCGTGTCGCAGGCCGTGTTCGGCCCAGGTTTTGCATTTCAACTCCGGATCGTGGCTGTTCGTTTCTTTTTTTGGGATCCGACAGCTGGGGGTTGTTCCTGCTGGGATATACCCGGGAATAGGGTTTCAAATCCCTAACTTCTTTCACTTAAGTCTCTTTCTAAAGTCTAGAGATAGGGGAGAGCAAGGAAGAAGAAAGGAGGCTAAATCCGGTTGCCGACGGAGTTTCAGAGCTTTAAATCGCGAGCTGACTTTGGATTTATGGAGGCAAGGAGATTGCAGTGCTTTTCATCTGCATAGATTTCCATGGCGCCAAGGAAAAATGCTAGGGTAACGATTCTCTACTTGAGCATGTGAAGCTCTATTTTCCTTTGCATAGGAAGCCCGCTCTCGCGAGTTTGCGGTGAGTTGAGGCGTTCCTTCGGGTAGACATGAATAGTCCCCGTTGTGTACATGTAGAGTCCGTAATAGAGAACGGATATAAGCATGATGTGTGAAACCTACCCGGACAAGTTGGTATGGATCGGTGATGTTGCATTGCATAAGTGGCCGGAGAAGACTTCGTGCGAATGTTTGTTTTTCGGGTTTTCTGCGCGGTAGATTGCAGCAGGGATCCTTGGGGATTAACTGCAAGGTGCACCCGGAAAACTGGGTAGATGCGTGATTCTGCCAGCATGGTGGCCTGGGAGCCAACTTGAACATAACTGGGTTATGTGATGTGTGTAAACGATTTGGGACTCGGGAAGCTAACCCGCGTATATGGCTTAAATTGACGTTGCGGTGTGAACAACGGGTTAAGCGAAACCGTGCCCGGTCTATGTCATTTGGTATAAGCGACCTAAAGCTACGTGGGACTTGCTGTTGGCATAGATAGGAGGTCTTGGGTTATCTATGGCTTAAATTGACGTGATATCGGCCGGAAGGACCTAAATGCTCATAGGATTGGCCGTCAAAGTGGCGGTTGTGAGACCGGGGTGTCTATGGCTTAAATTGACGTGACATTAACCGGTTCACCAAGAATGTGCCCTGAGTGCACGGGGTGTGTGGCCGTGTGTGCCTACGCCTGTGATGTAGTGTTGTTACATTACTGCTTGGTTATGCTAATAAAGTGCAGGGAAGGAGCGTCGCCGCCCCGAGTTCGGGGGCGGGATCGTTATAATTTGGTCAGCATAGCTGAGCGTTGCTTTTGTTTGCCACCGTGCGGTGGATTGTTGCTTGCAGGTGCTGCGGAGCCGAGCGGTAAATAGCAGGCTAAAGCCCAAGTTGTTGAGCCGGCCCTCGAAGGCCTAAATTTGAGTGTTTTCTGTTATTCATGTATGGCCGGCCTGCATGCCGAGGTTTGGAAAACATTTATATTTGAGCGAACTATTGTAAGGCCATAAGGCCAGTACTTGTGTATTTGTACGTTCATTCCTGTTGGCTTTGTAGTGGACATTCACGCTAGTAGCTGGGTTCTTTTTATTTGCAACTATTAAAATTGCTTCCGCTAGAATGACTCTGTGTAGGACGTTGTATATTAGTTGGATGGTTTCCATTGAGTAACCACCCGACCTGTCTGTGGTATATGACGTCGGGCCCCGACCGGACCTACTGCTATATGCTATGCGACGGATAGGGGGTTTTACAGTAGTACTTTGCCTTCCTATCTTGGGCTATCAGTAACCTCTCCCGGATAGAGCGTATTGTCGAATTAGCCTCTTCGACTTCCTTACACTTATACAACTTAGATTCGCCTGTTTTTGCCCATGCTAATGGTGTACGATACTTACTACCATACAAAGCTTCAAAAGACGTCATATTTATACTAGCTTGATAACTATTATTGTAGGCAAACTCTACCATATAGAGATGGTCTTCCCACCTCTTCCTGAAATCCAAGGCGCATATTCGGAGCATGTCCTCCATCATTTTGTTGGTCCTCTCAGTCTAGCCATCCGTTTGTGGATGAAAGGCCATACTGAATGTTAATTTTGTCCCCAATAATTGATGGATTAACCTCTAATCATTCGAAGTGAAGCACGCATCTTGATCACTTACGATGCTACGGGGTACACCGTGCAATCGTACTATTTGCTCAATGTAAAGCTTAGCCAAGATTTTCACTGGAACGTCTCTCTTGTTCAGAATTAAGTGAGTCACTTTCGATAACCGGTCTACGATCACCCAAACAGAATCGTTCCCGTGTTGAGATCTCGGCAAACCATGCACAAAATCCATTGAAATGTCATCAAATTTTCATTCCGGAATAGGTAGCGACTTTAGGAAACCTCCAGGCTTCTGATATTCTGCTATCACTAAGGCACATGTCTGACATTTAGCCATGTGATGTGCTATGGCTTTCTTCATACCCAGCCATCAGAACAGCTTTTTCATGTCCTTATACATTTTGTGCTGTTGGGTGAATTGAATACTTCGTGAAATGAGCCTCATACATCATTTCTTCTCTTAGCTTACCCATAATCGGGACACACAAATGACCACCTTTTCGTAAAAGGTCATCATCCCAGGAGAATTGGGCATTTGACCCATCCACTGTATAGTGTTGTAAACATTCATCAAGTTTTGTTGCTCGGCAAACCATATCCGCAAGGTCATACTGTACCTCCGTCTAGTTCAGGCATGAATTTGCCGTGGAATTTTTGTCAACAAAAGAAATCTTTAAATCTTCCAGCTCCTGGATCAGACACTCACCATACATCTGTAACCAAGTTGCCCTTGCTAGAGGTCTACGACTCAAGGCATCTGTGACGACATTTCCCTTCCCTGGAGTATAATGAATTTGGAAGATATAGTCCCCGAGGAACTCCATCCACCTATGTTGTCGCATGTTGAGATCCTTCTGATCTAATATATACTTTAGGCTCTTATGGTCCGTGAATATATCCAGCTTCATGCCATATAAATAATGAGGCCACAGTTTAAGTGCAAAAAACACCGCCACCAACTGTCACAACCCGCATTTTCAACATATTTAAATAATACGTCAGAGTAAGAGAAAATACGTGCCGTGATGCCACGTCGTGCAGGGGACAACTGCAGACGTTCAGGTAACCAAGTCCTCACATTTACTCTAATGGAAGAGCTTTATGTTTTAAGTTAAAACATATTTGAAAGTGAGAGATAGATCTGCTTTAACTCTAGGGGGGGGGGTTGAATAGAGTATTTTAAAACTTTAATTAATTTTTACAGCGGATTAAAATAAGTGATAAGTATATATATAAAGAGAGATGAAAACAAAAACAATCACAGCACACAGAAATAAACAATAGAGCAATTCAGATGACACAAGAAATTTATAGTGGTTCCCCTAAAATTGGGTACATCCACTCTTCTACCACCCTGGTAGGAATCCACTACAGGTTTTTGATCATGTGCCCTACCACCACATGTTTTTGCTCAGGTGCCCTGTCACCACAAGATCTATTTTTTCAAGGGAGATCTCACAAATCTTTTGATCTTTTGATCAGGTGCCCAAAAACTAAACTAAGTCTTTTGATCAAGAGATTTAACAACCAAAGGGGTTAACTTTTGAAGGGAGTTATAACCCTGTACACAGTTGAAAATGAAAAGTGGTGTTGTCTTCTCTTTCTCAAACAACCGAGAAAACTTTAGTGGATGATGTTGTCAAAGCTCCCCCTATGATGAAAGAAAAGGGTTAAGGAAGATGAGAGCTTTGCACAAGGTGTAGGCCTTGATGGAGATCTTCAGAAACTTCTTGGACTGGTGTTGATGAGATTTCCTTGTGAAGCCTGAAGCAGAAACTGAAGAAGATTAAAGATCTCTGTGTTGATGTTCTTATTCAATTTCCTATAGATAACAGTCTTTTTCTCTGTAAAACTTATATCAGTTGTTGTGTAAAAGATCTCCTGTAATTCCCCTTTTTTGTTGTTCTGAAGAGAAGAATTTGCTTTTTATATTATGAAGGATTTCTGCCATTTGAAATTTGAAAAAGAATTCCTGAATTTAATGCTAAAATCCTGGGAGTTGAATGGCTGAAATTTATCTTAAATGTATTTCCTCAACTGTCTCAGTAAATAAGTCAAGTAATTTGCTATGTGAAGTCCATAATTAATGCTGCCAAGCAACAGTTATATTCTTGAAAATATGAGAATTAATTATCAGAGAATTACAGCCTTAGAATAATCCAAACTGAAATCAAAATGAGAGAAAATGCCAAACTAATACTGAGAGAAATCATCGAACTCAAGACAGATTTAGTTGACCTGAACTTCAAGTCCGTCGAGCTAAGAAATCGTCTTTGTCGAGATGAGCTCAGAGAATGTTGATCTGGAAAATAGTTTGTCAAAGCTGAGCTCCAAGTTCATCGACCTGAGATAGAATTTCGTCGACCAGAGAACTTGAGAGAAGAGGGAAGATCGTCGACCTAAACTCCAAGTTCGTCAATCTCAGCTCAGAGTAGAGACTTTGAGTTCGTCGATCTGTGATCGACGATCGTCGAGCTGAGTTCGAAGAACTTCGAACTGATTCTCTGAACTCTTAAAAAATTGTAATTCTTCTATGTCTGGATCCCTGATTTCTTCTGAGGTCTGGATCAATGTATGTCTAACCTAGTCAAAATGACCTAGACCTTAAAACAAACAATTTGACCCTAGGCTATACATGGAGGTTCAATAACCTAATAGTGAACCTAGACCAAGTCCAAACTAGGGATCCAACAATCTCCACCTATTTGGGTGAGGTCACTAAACCAAATAAAAAAACATAAAAACACAAAGCAATATAAATATCTGACAGAATTTAAAACATTCAGCAGATATAATATAGCTCAGTTCAATACACATATATATCACAGAGAAATAAATGTTCAAGATTTGTCAGAGGGAGGAGTAGAAGATGATTTAGCAAACATAATTGTCCTGTGAGGATTCTTTGCTTCCTGTTGAGTCATTTTCAGATCTTGAACCCAAGAAGTGTAATAGTTGAAGCTCTGGGAACTACAGCTTCTGGATGTACCTGCATATATTCATTGGGATCAAATAAATATTTGTCTATATGGAATTGGTCAAACTCTTTTTGTCTATAGGTAGACATTGTAGTGAATTTTGATGGATTTGATCCTTCTGCTCTTGCTTTGTTCATCTGAGATAAACCAATAAATTCTTGAAATCTTGCCATTCTGAAATTCGGATCTAACTAAGGTTCTAGGAATCTCAGCTGAATGGCTTAAGCAGTTGAATGAACTATATGATAATCCTCCTGAATCATCTGATGATGATGAGGATTCTGATGATTCCAGTTCAAAGAAATCAAAGGCTAAAAAGAGAATGGCTCCTGCCAAGGCTGCTCCTAATCCTAATCCTTCAACTGACACTCCTTACTATATTTTGCATCATGTCACTCTCACTCCAGGTGTGCCACAATGAATGAGATACTCTAAGAATGAGCTGAAGGAAAGGAAGAAAAGGAGAAGATACAAATAAAATACTCTCTTCACCCCCTCTAGAGTTAAAGCAGATCTATCCCTCACTTTCAATTGGTATTAGAGGTTCAGGAGCAGAAGGAGTATAAGGGGTATGATGACCACAGTTGGAAAATACAAAGATAAATAATAGAGCAATCCAGATGACACAAGAAATTTATAGTGGTTCCCCTAAACTTGGGTACATCCACTCTTCTACCACCCTGATAGGAATCTACTACAGGTTTTTGATCAGGTGCCATGCTACCACAGGTTTTTGCTCAGGTGCCCCGTCACCACAAGATCTATTGTTTCAAGGGAGATCTCACAATCGTTTTGAGCTTTTGATTAGGTGCCCAAAAACTAAACTAAGATTTTTGATCAGGAGACTTAATAACCAAAGGGGTTAACTTTTGAAGGGAGTTATAACCCTGTACACAGTTGGAAATGAAAAGTGATGTTGTCTTCTCTTTCTCAAACAACTGAGAAGGCTTTAGTGGATGATGTTGTCAAAACTACCCCTGAGATGAAAGAAAAGGGTTTAGGAAGATGAGAGCTTTGCACAGGGTCTAGGCCTTGATGGAGATCTTTAAAAACTTCTTGGACTGGTATTGATGAGATGTCCTTTTGAAGCCTGAAGCAGAAACTAAAGAAGACTAAAGATCTGTGTGTTGATGTTCTTATTCAATTTCCTATAGATAGCAGTCTTTTTATCTGTAAAACTTATATTAGTTGTTGTGTAAAAGATCTCTTGTAATTCCCCTTCTTTTGTTGTTCTGAAGAGAAGAATTTGTTTTTTATATTCTGAAGGATTTCTGCCATTTGAAATTTGAAAAAGAATTCCTGAATTTAATGCTGAAATCCTGGGAGTTGAACGACTAGAATTTATCTTAAATGTATTTCCTCAAATGTCTCAGTAAATAAGTCAAGTAATTTGCTCTGTGAAATTCATAATTAATGCTGCAAAGCAACAACTATATTCTTGAGAATATGAGCATTAATTATCACAGAATTACAACCTTAGAATAATCCAAACTGAAATCAAAATGAGAGAAAATGCTAAACTGATACTGAGAGAAATCGTCGAACTCAGGACAGATTTCGTCGACCTGAACTTCAAGTTCGTCGAGCTGAGAAATCATCTTCGTCGAGCTGAGCTCAGAGAAAGTTGATCTGTAAAATAGTCTGCCAAAGCTGAGCTCCAAGTTCATCGACCTGAGATAGAATTTCATCGACCAGAGAACTTGAGAGAAGAGAGAAGATCGTCGACCGGTACTCCATGTTCATCAAGCTCAGCTCAGAGTAGAGACTCTGAGTTCGTCGATCTGTGATCGACGATCGTCGAGCTGAGTTCAAAGAACTTCGAACTGATTCTCTGAACTCTTAAAAAATTGCAATTCTTCTATGTCTGGATCTCTGATTTCTTTTGAGGGCTGGATCAATGTTTGTATAACCTAGTCAAACTGACCTAGATCTTAGAACTAATAATTTGACCCTAGGCTATACATGGAGGGTCAATAACCTAATAGTGAACCTAGCCCAAATCAAAACTAGGGATCCAACAATCTCCCCCTATTTGGGTGAGGTCACTAAAAAAAATAGAAAAACATAAAAACACAAACAATATAAATATCTGACAAAATTTAAAACCATTCAGCAGATATAATATAGCTCAGTTCAATACACATATATATCATAGAGAAATAAATGTTCATGATCTCTTAGAGGGAGGAGTAGAAGATAATTTAGCAAACACAATTGTCCTGTGAGGATTCTTTGCTTCCTTTTTGAGTCATTTTCAGATCTTGAACCCCAAGAAGTATAACAGTTGAAGCTCTGGGAACTACAGCTTCTGGATGTACCTGCATACAAGTTTCTCTCTACAAATATATAGCTTCATACATCGACACGCAGGCTGGCCACACATGAAATCCAAGAATTCGCACAGCCTTCAATGGCCTTTGAGCTTCCATCCATTCAATCCAATTCAGCTTGTCAGCACCTGCAATTGTCCATCCACCCCAAGAGTGGTAAACAAAGCAACGGTAAGCACTAGCTGACCAATTATAATGACCCTACCCCTTACCCGGGGCAGTGGTTCCTTCCCTGTATGCATCGCCATCATAATATATATACATCACAACAAGTATTACAACAGTATCACAAACACCGGCCTCCGCCAGACGCTCCGTGCACTCAGGGCACATTATTGGTGTACCAGATATATCAGTTGCCCACCATCGATCAGAGGTTTTTAACATGTTGGTTGGCCGGTCCTAGTCCAACAACACGCATGCTTGCGACATTCTGCCCATCCCACTCAAAGATGCTAACCTCACGGCAAACTTGAGCATTTAGATCAACCCACCATTATGGTGCAGTAAGCCGGGTTAGGGCCGCATCCACCCAAGACTTGCCACCAATTGATCTCCCACAATACAGGTACATGTCAGCCATTTCCCGGTGCTCAATTCGTCAATAGTGCAGATCTTGACGCAGGTCGGCCTTCCCTTTCCTGCTCCGCACACAGCTCTCGCAGAGCCGCTTTCCAATCCATCCAATTCAACACACCCATACAAGGGCTCATACCAAGCTTTTCAAGGATTCACAATTCACAAGCATTCATACAGTGCACGAAGTCTTCTCTGGTGCTCAATAATGTGCCCTGAGTGCACGGAGCATCTGACGGAGGCCGGCATTTGTGATACTGTGTAATACTTGTTGTGATGTATATATATTGTGATGGCGATGCATACAGGGAAGGAACCACTGCCCCGAGTAAGGGGTAGGGTCATTATAATTGGTCAACTAGTGCTGACCGTTGCTTTGTTTACCACTCTTGGGGTGGATGGCCAATTACAGGTGCTGACAAGCTGAATTGGATTGATTGGATGGAAGCTCAAAGGACCTTGAAGGCCATTCGAATTCTTGGATTTCATGTGTGGCCGGCCTGCGTGCCGATGTATGAAGCTATATATTTGTAGAGAGAAACTTGTAAGGCCTTAAGGCCATGAGAGTTGTGTATTTTTATACATTCCTGGTGATATATAAATGTATGGTTTATATAGTTAGTGGACATTCATTGTGATGAGTTCTTACAACTTAAAATGCTTGCGCTAGAATGCTCTTAGTTAGGATGCAAGTAGAACGTGATTTTGATATTCATACGTAATTCTGTTGTTTGTCTGTGAAATATGGCGTGGGGCCCCGGCCGGACCCACCATTATATTCCATATGATGAATGGAGGCGTTACAATATATTCATTGGGATCAAATAAATGTTTGTCTACCTGGAATTGGTCAAACTCTTTCTGTCTATAGGTAGACATTGTAGTGAATTTTGATGGATCTGATCCTTCTGCTCTGGCTTTGTTCATCTGAGATAAACCAATCAATTCTTGAAATCTTGCCATTATGAAATTCAGATCTAACTCAGGTTCCAGGAATCTCAGCTGAATGGCTAAAGTAGTTGAATGAACTATATGATAATCCTCCTGAATTATCTGATGATGATGAAGATTCTGATAATTCCAGTTCAAAGAAACCAAAGGCTAAGAAGAGAAAGGCTCCTGCTAAGGCTGCTCCTAAGCCTAATCCTTCAGCTGACACTCCTTACTATATTCTGCATAATGTTCCTCTCACTCCAGATATGCTATAATAGATGAGATACTCTAAGAATGAGCTGAAGGAAAGGAAGAAAAGGAGAAGATACAAATAAAATACTCTATTAACCCCTCCTCTAGAGTTAAAACAAATATATCCCTCACTTTTAATTGGTATCAGAGGTTCAGGAGTAGAGGAAGTATAAGGGGTATGATGACCATAGTTGGAACATACAAAGATAAACAATAGAGAAATCCAGACAACATAAGAAATTTATAGTGGTTCCCCTAAACTTGGGTACATCCACTATTTTACCACCCTGGTAGGAATCCACTACAGGTTTTTTACCAGGTGCCCTGCCACAACAGGTTTTTGCTCAGGTTCCCTGTCACCACAAGATCTATTTTTTCAAGGGAGGTCTCGCAACCCTTTTGAGTTTTTGATCAGGTGCCCAAACACTAAACTAAGTCTTTTGATCATAAGACTTAACAACTAAAGGGGTTAGCTTTTGAAGGGAGTTATAACCCTATACACAGTTGGAAATGAAAATTGATGTTGTCTTCTCTTTCTCAAACAACTGAGAAGACTTTAGTGGATGATGTTGTCAAAGATCCCCCTGAGATGAAAGAAAATGGTTCAGGAAGATGAGAGCTTTGCATAGGGTGTAGGCCTTGATGGAGATCTTCAGAAACTTCTTGGACTGTTGTTGATGAGATGTCCTTTTGAAGCCTGAAGCAGAAACTAAAGAAAACTAATGATCTGTGTGTTGATGTTCTTCTTAAATTTCCTGTAGATAACAATATTTTTCTTTGTAAAACTTATATCAGTTGTTGTGTAAAAGATCTCTTGTAATTCCCATTTTTTGTTGTTCTGAAGAGAAGAATTTGCTTTTTATATTCTGAAGGATTTTTGCCATTCTTAAATTTTTTTTTGTTGATGTTCTTCTTAAATTTCCTGTAGATAACAATAATAAGCTTGATTCGTTTATTAATGTATATGAGAATGAGCACCTAACATAAAATGCAATGAGATATGACTTCTAAATTTAGTATAAATAAAAGAGATTTTCTATAGTGCTTCAAAGTAGTGTGTTTTACAGTTTAAAAGTTATGGCATGCAAACATTTCGGTATGCAACTTTGTGTACTTAAAAGTAAATACATGCATCCTAACATAAAACCTTCCCATAGAGCAAGTACAAACGAGCAATAAGTAACAACAGTAAAAGTAACAAGTAAACTGTCATAAGAAGTCTAAGACTATGGGCGTCAACAACTGACACGAACCCATAGAGAAACAATCATGTCTACCAAAATAACTACTTCAACACTCTGAGGTGGAAACAAATGGCCACAGCAACTCGCATCATCAGAAGCACAGCTCTGTCAGCTAAACCTGCTACTGCTCTAGACCTGAGGCATTCAAAAGAAGAACACCTCAGAAGCAAGCTACAAGTGGTGCAAAAGAGTAAAAGGAAGACCGACAAACCTCGAAGTTAACGAGGGACAACAAATCGACTGCAACAAAAGTCAGTAGCAAAGCAACAGAAACAAAACAGTAATTCTAGCTGAGCAAGAAAGGCTAATATGAAAAAACAGATTGTCAAACATCAGAAGTTCATATATTTATCTTTCTTTATTATTCATGTTATTCATCATTTTGAATGAGACTGATCAGCTCAACCGGAAA